>JAKLLX010000030.1:0-230864 GCA_022813745.1 Naganishia kalamii | reverse complement strand
ATCAGCTGATGACCTGACATCAGCTGATACCTAGAAGTCAGGTGATGCTTGCTAGGACCTAAGTCATTCATGACAAAGATCAATAGTGTTACTTCCTTCCAACACTGATCACTGGTGGTTCAAGCTCACTGTCCTCGTCTTTCAACCAACCTTGTCTCATCGTTGACGACGTTGCCGGTCCATTCGCTAAGTCCCAGCTTAGTCCCGTTTCCGTCCCTGACAGCTACCTCAGAGCAGTCTCAGCAGTTCCGAGATTGGATGCATTGGTTGAAGAGGTTTTGGAGCGAGGAATAGCGCCAAATATCTCAGCGGTCTACAGCAAAGTGATGAACCAAACCGTGCGGGACCTATGACATTCTGCTGACTTAAGGTATGGCCGGGTATCGGTAGGTATATACTCAAGGTCTGCATGTAATCCACCCATACCCCGAGGTTACGGAAAGCTGATCATGGATACCCATACCCGTATCTTCTACCTTCGAAAGGTACAAATACCCGTGTAAACCCTCGTCTGCATACTCTCGCGCACGATCTTTGAACTGGTACCAAGAAAACAAGATTGCGCATAAGCTGAAGATGGTGGTGCAACGGGTACCTTACAGCGCCTACATCGGTGAGCAATTTTTTGCAGGTTCTCAGTGACTTTACAACTATTGAAAAATCTGAAACACCTGCAAGACGCGTCTCGATTTCCCGAAATCCACACAGTCCATGTCATACTCGTTCATTATGGAGGTGAGAATTAACGTGCCGGTACTCCTTCATCTACGGCAGGTGATCACATATGCTCTACCTTGAATTGTTCCCCATAAACTTCTAGAATATAGTATGCGACTCTACAGTCGAGTAACCATACCTTCAGGTCTTGCTGACTCAGCGCCAACTCTTGACATAACCAAGTGATTCGTTTGGAATGAAGCCCGAGTCATATACGCTTTGAGCTTGAAAGGACTTATTTCATCCACCGGAGTGCGTAGTTGAGCCTATCGGACAAGGAGGAAGAGGGTCACTCCGCAAATCCTACGCTCATATGATTCGAAAGGGGGCGTATGATTTACCAATGTAGCAATAGCTGAGGAGTAGCTACTGCACGATTCCATTCTGAGTTGACCATCATACCATTCTATACCGATTCATATCTGTTACCCAAACCTTGCTGCTTTCGTACGACGTTCGTTTAGAGCTGTATTGATAGAGAAGGAAGGTGCATATGTGTGGCTTGTACGATTATGCTAGGACTGAAGGGAGGCGATTTCTTTACCTTCAATTCACATCGTCACCCGTACAGAAGCCTACAGAGGAAACGGCCAAGCGACTTCTTCTCGTTGAACTCTCCTGATTCCGTTGCACCGTTCACAATATACGATAGCTTGCAACGATGGAACTTGATTTGCAAATGACAGAATGGTCTCATTGCCATTCTCCAATTTTCCCACAGATGTCCGGACTCCTCTCTTCACCACGCTTACATCCCTCCCAAGGTGACAAGATTCGTTGCCCCTTCGGCGAGCCTTCGGCGATGTCTTTCGGCCCTCTAGTGAAGGGGTATCCACTCCTTACCACTGGTCTCTCGCTGACTATCAATCGTCCGAAATCAAGGCCAGCTTTTCCGCGAAAAAAACAATGCCCCAGAATGACAGGATTACTACAGAATGCAGTAGTGGAAGCGACGCTGGTTGCCGATGAGGGATGCATAATGGTGTGTTGTTGGCGCGCCGGTTATATCTTGAGACGGAAAGCGACACTTCTATCTTATGAAGGAATGTGATACCTATATGGTCAAGGTATGGCAGAATCATGAGATCCAGCGGTTTCCCCTCGGATCTATCAGTCTATATCCCTATGACCTGAGTTCGGCTTCCACCTGCTCCAATCCGCCACGAAACTGAGCCCTGCTCCAGGCTTGTAACTATTCGAGAACGCGGAGACGTGCGGAGTAGAAACTTGAGATCCTTTGGAATCTTCTGGCTTCCCAGATGATTCAGTTTCTTGATTTTCCCTGCTGGGCGAGGGAAGGAAATCTACGCTGGTTTTTGATCCTATGAGCATGATCTCTCCACGTTGGCATCGCTATGTAAACTATCACTCAGCATCGTGACAATGTCCGCTATCCTCCTCTTTCGGGTGGAGCTAGGAGCCGGGATTGAGCATTTCGTGCGACGACCTCCTTGACCTGCAGTAACGAAGTCGCCTATCGCATCTGAATGCATGCATCATGGGCCGAACCATTCTTCCGGGCAATGGTGTCGTCGGGGAGTCTGACGCATCCAGGTGAATGTGACAGCCTTCTGCGATCACAGAGGAAGCGTAGCCCGACAGAATGCACCACGGCAATGCGGTACGGAACATATCGCCGACAGAGAGAGGATCGCCACCTATGGCAACTGTCTTCTGCGCGCGATGAAACAGACAGACGCATTTGTTGAGCGCTTCTTCCGAGTCGCGTTCATGTTTCGCACAATTTGTGAGCAGTATGCCGCTGCGTACTTCCGTCGCCCTAGCCTCGGTCCAGCTCATGTGGTATGTGAACTTCAGGTCGGCCGCAAATTCTTCTATACCTTCGAAAAGTCCCAATTGACTGATTGTCTGACACTCCTCGAGGGAAGGGGGAAGAACGGATCGTTCTTTGGCGCGATAGGCATGCTTTGTGTGTGGATGCTGCAACAGCGATTAGCGAGGATAGCTGAGACTGCGGAAAGACAAGTCCATATTTGGGTCGTAACACCCTACGCCATCACAGATCTTTCTAGCATTTATATACGAAAGAAGCGAAAGGAGGTGATATCTGATCCGATGTAGTGTGGGGTAGCTGTTGAAAGGAGGGCTCTTCTATGCTGTGACACTGAGATTCAGGCATACTTACAAAGCCAGGCTGGATATCTGAGCCGAACAACAGCGCTGCCTGATGTGCTTCAACGTTTGAGCTCGATAGACATCAACGGCTTCATGTGGATCGCTAGTTGAAATTGAGATACAGTTTGCTCTTCTATTTGAAAGTGGCACAGAGTCTCAGTATCACAACAGAGTGCTGAGAACAAGTCATGTCTCCCCCAGTCAGCACACAGCTCAATATCCTCCCGTCCAGCTTCAAACAGTCTTTCCATGCACTTCGTCTCCTCGGAAACAGCGGCTCCCGGGACTGAAGGGTAAATTAAATACTGCATAGTTTAGAAATCACATCGTGCGCAGTCTGGCAGTACAACTTCAAGGGAAAATGAAGAGTCGAAGTCAAAGATATCAAGGTTGGTAGTTTTCACACATACAGCAAGTGCTACCGTCGCGTATGTAGCCGACAGGGGCGCTTTACAACGAAAACTACCATGCCCCCGCGAAACATGCTGTCCAACACTTGGCAAGACAGGCACCCATATCAGTCGGGTGATGGTGTTTATTGGATCCACTGAAAGTTCAAGTCGTAGCCGTGCTCGTGAAAGTAGTCCTCGAGTTGTTCGTATTGCTCGGGCCCAGGCGCGAGCCTCAGTCGCAAATAGACCATGTTGATAACAGTTCGGCGGAGAGAACAGGTTGCGGAACTGCTGTTCCGCTCTCCTCTTCCACGCCCAGGTGGAGTTTTCCTCGGCACGCTCGGTGTTGGCCAGTCTCCTACCTTCAATGTTCTTGAGGAGACTCGTAACTGTTCTTGCCAAACGGCATCGCTCGCAGTCACGAACGAGTCTTGGGTGATCATCCCAAGCGCCGCCAGTGTGCGCAGAACCTAGTCAAAGAAAGGTCAGCCTATGGCAGAAACACGCTGAGACTCTGCTTACATCTTCGGAAAGTAGCCCTTGTCTTGCCCGGCATCGGAGTCTGATTCGCGACTTTCTTCAGTCTCGATAGAACAGTTCTTCGATTACACCGGAGAAAAGACCATCAGTGTCGGAATCCAAGAGCAACATCACATGAAATCTCTACGAGCGGGGCGGGTATATCCGCAGCCCTAGATGCCGCCATCGGGAAGTCTTAGACTATTTCCGGTCGGTCCTTTGCGCTTGACTTACGCCGCGAAAGCTGACCTCCGAAACACGCATAGCCTACCACTCTGTCACTACGACCGGAGGAATGTAGGTCAGGGGCTGATGAGGCTGTCGCAGTCCGGCTGTGTGTGGAAGGCGAAAAGCAAGAAGCTTAAATCGATGTGTCTCCTGTAGTTCAAGCAACGTGTCGTTCCGATCTGTACGCAGCCAAGCATTCCATCGATATCGACCTCGACGTTTCTTCATGAAGTGGATAAGCGCTTCAGCATCCACCATGCATCAACTGTCAGTCTCATGCGCCTTTTGACGATGAGGCTTACACAGTAATATCAGGAAGCACATTCGGAGTATTTGTAGACGATATTGTCCCAAGCACATTGTATATTTCGAAGTTATACAGACTATACCATTCAGATTATAATGCCGTGTATACTGCTTCGTGTATTCAGAGATTCTTAATTCGGAGTCAAATTCACCCCCACCGTTGTCCGGCACAGTCCGGCTCACAAAACTTTCGCGTCAGTCGCATTTCCGCCTGGAGCATACTACGGAATCCAAGAGAAGTTGGGAACGTATCCGATGTCGTCGAAGATGGAAGCTGATTGCAGAGTTGCTCCGGCAGGAAACTTTCCAAAACGCCATTCCGAGCTCCGGAGAGCTCGGCAGACGGAAAAGAGTGCGGCACTGTTCCTCCGAGAAACCATTGTGACGGCCGTCTTGGACAAGATTGGACGTTTGATCTCGCTCAGGTCCCTATCCGACCTGTAGTGGATCAAGGCGAGAGCGGAACTCGACAATGAGCAGATATTACAATCTTGTATGTGCTTGTGAACGCAGTATTTTCCTCGATGAACTGCGCCTATCGCAAAGTATTAGTATGCCGATTGAAGAAGATAGACGAACGGTGACTTAAATGTCAAGTTGCCCGCTTCAATCCTACGTGTTTAGGCATACCGACCCTAAGCGAGGCAAGCCTGTCTTGCTTATCGGCGTCATTGATGAATGCCTTCACTCTCGAGTCGATTCTAGTGGGGGAGGCGGTTCTGAGGGGAGATCGATTGATTTTGAGCGAGATGGACTTCCTCGGTGATGTAAGAGTCGCGCTATCCGTTGTAGTATATAGGCATATGATATGGGATACCTATGCGACTAACAACTACAGGATAGGACCTTTGATGAGGGCGAGTGAAGTAATATGCTTATCACGATCAGGTAAGATGATAGAGTAGGATAGAGAGGAAGGGATGAGGCAGATAGTCAAGGACTGTTGCCAGCTATTAGGCTGAGATAAGCTAGAGTTCAACCTTTTAGGAAGTCATGGCGGATGTAGATGGAAGAGGCGGATGCGACAAGCTCGAAGAAGTACACCGCATTGGAGCTGAAGCTTCGTTCCAACCTTGCAGGCCTGACGGTCCACCCATCTGGATGCTTCCTCCAGCAGCATTCAAGGCGAGAAACCATGTCCAGAGTTTAAGTTCTCATCTGGAGAACGAACATGTTCTACTCAGCGTCCGACGTTTTCTGCAAGGCGTCGCTTCCGCTGGTCTCAGCCTCGACTGCGTATCGTCGTACCTCGGCAGGGCCGATGGTGAAATGAAGGCCATTGGGCTGGCTGGAATGCTCGGCGAGCATAAACGGGTTTGGACACGCCGGCGCAGGCGCTGGATAGATCTGAGGATAACGCAGCCAGCGCCTCAGGCTGGGTAGTGGTAAAGTCAAGCGGGAAGGTTACGGAAGAAGACTTGTGGAAGGCTTCGAACGGCGTAGCGAAATCGATTTGATCCTGGGGAGGCGACGATTCCAGAGATACATCTTACGCCGCAGCGTTCTGCGGAGACATTATGTGGTTTGCGAACGTCGCCGGTCCTTGCGTGTGCAGCCGATAGTGATCGTACGCGCAGATAGTTGGCTTCGCCGCATGTTGTTGAGCAACGATGCTTCGTGCGAAATAATTGTACGGCGGTGGCATAGAGTTGGTAGGCGGAGCCAGTTCAAAAGTAGCCGTTAAAGGGGCCGCTTGTCGAGCGATGACGAGCGCCGTCGTCGAGACATCGTCTCCGAGTTCAGTCAAGTTTCCGTAATACAGCAGTTGCTGGATTTCGGCAGGACTGAATTGCTGTACAATCGCAAGGACTTCTGCATCGAAGTAGACGATAGATCCAAAATCAATTTGGTTGCCAGAGCGTTGCTAGTGATGAGGAATGGCTGTAAATGAGGTGTTTCCGACAAGGGAGCCATCTTGAGACGCGTTTCGGTAAGCTTGCGGAACCTCTGGAAGGAGATAAGGCGTTGGGTCATCGGATGACCAGCGGTTCCGATCTCAAGACTGAATGCCCACTGCTGCGCCCAAGCTCGCGCACCTGATACACACGGACTGCGTATCACAAGGTGGACAAGAGCCTTGACATCATTCTTGACACATCTTGAACCTTGCTCGATTTTCGGAAGAATCGCTTTTCGATATCGAGCAGCTAGTTTTCCTGATTTTCGAAGGGGGTGACAGTGACGACAATGAAGCTCTCTCTGTCGACCAAAGTAAGAGTTACACCCGTAAAGTACTCATCTAATATCTTTATCCTATCGCAAACCGTTCCCATTCCCTCCGCCGATTCAAGTCCAACCACTTTGCAAACTCGTTTGAATGACGACATGGTAACTCTGTCGTCGCTTCTAAGAGTCTTTGGGCGTGGCGCGGAAGCCAGATGATGCATGTCGAAGAACGACATGCTTCATCAGAATGAGACACCTGACCATACTTTGGTACACTATGAGTCAAGTTTCTGATTATTCATCACGTTCATTCACGCCACCCGCGGGCAGGTGTGCCTATATCCAGATTGAAGATACCATGCTAATACAGTCTCGCCAAATCTCGAAGCTTCAGCGACTTGACATGGTTTGACAGACTCGTCGCTGAGGGAATGGCGCGAAGCTCTGTTCTGCTATCCCGCTGTATTCCCTGCGCGCGTTGCGGCAGGTGATCCTCCTTCTGACTCCCGACGGACCGAATACTCGGAATATACCGCTTTTCACTTCTAAGTCCAGAGACCTCAGCTGCTAAAGAATCGAAGATGAATAGGTGATCGTCGGATCGGTGTGAACGTCTGACATAGCTGACTTCGCACAGCGCCGAGGCGGTAGGCGTTTTCTTGAGCATAAAACATGTATTCAACCTTTCGCAAGTACCCGTCCGATGTTCAAGACCAAGTTATCATCGGGGATACTGAAACAACCAAGGAGAGTTGACACTAAAAAATCCGAAGAGCGGCATACGATAACTCTGTCTGAGACTGTAGCCATGCATTGCAGAGTCGAAGCCCTCGATAACGATGCAAATCAGCGCGGCGCTTTGGCGCCGAAATCTGCCGCGCGTACATCATCAAGTAGAGACGTCGCTGGTGAAAGGGTATTGCATGCTGTGCCCCAGGACTACCCAATCTGGATTCACAGATCACCCAGAGTATAGTCGCTGATCTTACACACTCTTTCGATCTATCTCTCGGCGACAGCGACCGCATCCCTGATCCGCGGCTCTATGGCTTTCTCTTGATCACGCAAGAAGTCTGGGTAGCATCATCTCCTGCTAGGCAGCTGGTAACCCATGGAGACGACTTGACTGAATCCAAGCGGTGCATGGGTTTCGCAGGTCAGACGCCACTTTGGTCCCAGTATAGGTATTGAATAGATATATGACATTTAAGTGGACTTTTCGCTGAATGCATCAATCCTTATCGCTCGAACAATCCGGTGAACGCATCGGTAAGCCTCGAAATTGAGCTTCGCATGGATTTAGCAGTCTCGCAGTCTCACCTACTAGTGCAGCCACTGTCAGACTTCTTGCAGAAAGCATTCGACAAAATGGAATCCCTTTCTCGAAGATTTTGACACCTCATCATCTCAAAAGGCTCAGAATCTGCTTATGTCTGAATTCTGATCGACTCGGGGCATCATCGTCAGAAGATGTCTGAGGATCCTGTAGAACCAGAACTTGTACTGCTTTTGTGATCTTCGATCGGAACTTCATGCAAAATTTACCTTGAAAACTGACCTCCTTTGGGTCAGATGGCTTTGCTGAAATTGAAAGGCGTTACGCGGCGACTCTGTCACTCCGCTTGATTCGGGAACATCGAACCTACTGAGGGTCTGCGACTCGCCATCGCTCGCCTGTGCATCGTCTATGTAACTCGAGTTCGGCTGTTGCGGCGAGTCTGCGCATATCGCTTGACGCCCCATGACATATGTACTTACTTTGCCAAAGACCTGTGGAATTCTCTTGATTGTCGATGTCGGGTTATCCTCTACGCGGAGGCAAGGCAAATTTGCAAGGCACGACAAGCGATTACAGCAGGCGTATGTGGTACCGATGAACAGATGAAAGTTTACCCTGGGTGCTCTTGTAGATTGAAATGTGCTGTCAAAGCGGTCGATGTCGCCATCATGAGCGAAGCGACGACGGGATGATAAAGTTCGAGCTAGAGGCATATCTGGCTCATATGGTCCGACCCGGTACAGTCACACAGCCTGTCCTTCACAATGTAGCTGCGTGACTGAGATGACAGCTACCGATGCGATCGAAGCCGTTGACCTGGAAAGGGAATCGTCTTCGAAGGCATGGTCAGAGTTGTTGCTTGACCCCTCAAGAAATCCTCTTTCCCTTAGCTTCTTCCAATGTATCGGCCGTAATTCAAGGATGCGATTGTAGCGTTCACCCAGACAACGGTGCATTAGTATGCGCGTAAGCAACGGCACGAACAGGGATTTGAAATGGTGGAATCACCGTGTAATTATTTCATGGGTTGTATTTTATTCGCCTCGACCTTGACGAAATTCTTTCAACGTATAATGTCGTCAATGGGGAAAGATTAGTCGGTGTGATATCATTCCGAGGGCCTTCTCTGCTCAATCTATGCTTAGACGATTTGCAAATTCTGACTGAAAGCAGTCGCATTCCATATGAGATTCTGGCTCTAATCATCCAAAAATCAAAATACATTTCCTTTCTCGTACATGACTTCGCAAGAAGATTTCTGTGTCGTACATTCATCCAGTTGCAACATCGATAAGCTGTCTCCTCTTCAGCTCGTCCCTCGATGATCACTACATAGCAGATGCCAGTGACAGGGTTGCGCGAGACTCGACGAAGTCGTCACTGTTTCCGTTCTCCTCCTCTCTGTACAGAAGACACACCAAATCGTCCAGTGGCCCGAGGTTTGCTGAGCCGTCGATTCTCGCCCGATAGCCGAAGGTGACTTGATGATGCACCTGGAATGTTTCGATTGTGTCTGAGCGAAGGTCGAAGGATGGGATGTGTCCCATCACTTTGGCTTCGATGCTGATGTCGTTGGACCGTGGACGAATCATTGTATTGAATGGGGCAATGGCGAGGGCTGTATCATCCGAATCTACCGATTGGTGTTGCGCATCTCTCAGTCCCCATACTGAACTTTGCACCCCCAATTTCAAGAGGCGGTCGAATTCCTCTGCCGGAAGATAGCGATTGTTGACGAAAATGGATAGCGCAGGGGAGCGAATAAGTTTGACACACTACAAAAGGGAACGCTCAGCAGAAGATTAAGAGTGGTGCCGAAACGACACGCTCACCAATGCCATGACTCAAGGAAGAAACCTTCTCTCACAATGTAACCCCAACCCGTCTTCCGGTCAGAAAGCATTGATCCAGGGCGAGCGGTAGATATACACAATCGAAGAACTAGATCGGGCGCAGCCGTGTGTCATGAATGACTTAGGTCCTAGCAAGCATCACCTGACGTCTAGGCATCAGCTGATGTCAGGTCATCAGCTGATCAAGGTCCTTCGGCTTACACGGCTGGCCGTGATGTCCGCCATCAGTTCCGTTAGTTCCGATCAGAGACTTGATCACGCGCGTGATTAGTGGCACGCGTCAATCAAATTATCTGCGATCGAAATACTCCTACGGTTAGCCTGTTAGATATATATAGCGAGCCTCCAGACCCGATTCCCCTGTTGTATTCCGTTTTGCTCTTCAGAGCTAGTTCGTATGTCAAAGCTATAAACCACGTGCAGTTGAATTATAGCCAAGTGGTTCAAGTCCACCTTCGTTCATCAGTATTAGTCATCACCCTGTCCCGTCTCTGAAGTCCGCGTCAACTCCAAGCGTTGACCTCAGGTCAACACCATACCCGCCCGTGACAAGCTGCAGGCTCAAGTTGTAGGTATATCCGACCGTTCGATTAATGGCATTGCCCGGTCATGGTCGCCTCCACTACATCAATCCATCGGGCCAGATCGCTTCTTCGGGACGTGCAACATGGAAGCAAGATGCTTCCTTGGCTAAGTGCCAATTCGAAACACTGGCTGAAAACCCCGTTGGCATTTGGAACAATCGCTCCTTTTTCCAGGCTAGGCAAAATACTTTTTCGCACGGGTGATGTATGCGACATGAAGTGCAAACATCGTACAGCTTAGAGTCACGAGCCCGCTATCATCCGGTGGAGCACCAGGGTTGAGCTTACACAGTATGGCTAGGTAATTTATCATGCGTACTCGTCAGTACAGAATATATCGGCGGAGAATAGAGGAATTTCGTAGTGGTCACGAATCACTCCTCCTTGCGAATCTGGCGATGATGGTGCGACCGACCAAGACAGGCCCTTCGCGACTTGCATGATTCGATGCGCGGAAGATGGTGGACATGAACAATTTAACATGATGGATGCAGGCTTTTTTCCAACGGCTGTCGGGATTCGAAAACGCATCACGGGGCCGAGGCTGGAGATAACGAAGCGAAAGAGTTTCCGATGTCTATTTAAGATCGAAGAGTTTCACCAATGGAAAAGTCGGCATCGCCAGCTTGGCTGTGGTAACTGGAATTTTGTCGCCCTTCCGTGACCTCTTTGACGCATATATGCTGGAAATACCCATGGCGACCACTCCGACTTCACAATGCGCGCAGGCAGCGCCCGGGCTACCTGGGTGCCGTCCTTCGGGCTTCGCCAAATGAAGTGTTAGTCCACTTGGATACGACCATCCTCCACTTGCATGTGATTGGGTTCCAAACCGAACATTATCACTGAATGTGAAGTCATAAGAGTTGACATATTTCCAGAAAGGAAAGTCGGTGACTTCCAACTGTGCTTCAAATCGGTAAGGAGATGTTCTGATGTCCGTGGCGTTAGACGGTTGAACCGAGACATGATTGTGCTGATCTCGAGAACGAGCAATGCAGATGTGTGTAATCTGCACAACATCGTCAGCTAGTTGTCTAGCTAGTTGTTCTCGGCGTGCCTGGATGTATTGCTGAACGCAATATTGCCATTCTGCAGGAAACACCTCTTCTTGATCGAACAAATCCATATGACCCTAAAGTATCGCTTTCACGCAGTGATCTGGTTGCAGAGATCCTGCCTGGCGGTGAACCAGTGAAGGTGACGGCTGCGCGATGCAAGCAGATTCTGCTTACAATATCCATGAGGCCCCGCAGACAGATCCAACTAAAGACGACTACCGTTTGCGGTATTGTCATGCGTCCGCGTATCGTTTGGAAGCAATCCATCGTGTCCCGTAGGTTTGCTACCCACCCGTGCGAGTCTACTCTTGGCCTCCATCCAGGCGTCTGAGTGATCCGGATGCAAAATTGATCCGGGAATACCAAACGCACGTAATGTGCTTTGTTTCTTGATGAGTCGTCGGCGTCTCTCTATGGCGGTGTCCCTGCGCAATACAATATCCCGTACCGCCTGTGCACCATGGTTCGTCCTTCGAGTGCGACGAGATCTATCTGGGACGGCAGCGTTGTTTGTCAGACAAATATCGAAGACCTCTCCAACCGATTCCCGCAAAGCTCAAAATGGCGGATATTCCGCCGGAGCGACCGGTCTTCGTTCGAAATTGGACTGGACGACGGAAAGGCAACTGACAGATGAAGAACAAGATCTTGGAAACGACTTGCCTCATTTCGACGGCGACATGCCTAAACACAAGGACGACGATGACAGCGAGGAGGACGAAGAGAATGACAAGGACGGGGAGGGAGGACGAAGCAGATCCGGGGAAAGGGAGCGGGTCCGAACGCAGTGACGAACGCAGTGACGAAAGTAGTGACGAAAGCAGTGACGAAAGCAGTGACGAAATCGGCGACGAAGGAGGTGACGAAGGAAGTGACGAAGGTAGTGACGATCAGTCGGACTGAGCATTCTATAGAGTGGTGGGTATTCATCGAGACGAGTTTGGCATTTGTGCAACGATGATACGAAACATGGAATATACGGTATGGCCTAATCTGATGTCGCAAATGGAGGAACAGCAGCGGTGTATACAGCGATGCCAGCAACGCGTCAGATAAGAGACGTCCAGGCATGCTCCACGCGACAGCACTCAGGACGCTACCCGAAGCCTTTGAACATGATGTCATCAGAGTCGTGTGCCGCTATCTCCGGCGGATATCGTGAACGACGTCAGGAGGGTTTGCGAACGACGCCAATAGGGGCATCTGCGGGTAACTAGGCAGACGGCGTTCTCGAAGACGCCCTTCAGCGTCACATCCTTGATCTATCCGTCCCTCGGAGGGCGCCTTGAACCATCCAACTGAAGTCGTAGAATTCAACTCCGCTCTAGCGGTATCCAACCTGACGCCCAAGCGGTACTATGACCGACTCTCCAACTTTACATGGTGACTGCTCTGCCGGCGTAGATGGAACTACAACAAGCGAAGTACTCTTACTAGCCAAAACGACAGATGATTACATGGAGTGGATGACTAGGATGACCTGAACGTAGCTGTGAACTGAGGGTGAATCAATCATAAGCATACTGACTGTCACCACGGGCAGAATGCCCGCTATATATATAGTCATCTTAGCGAAAAGGGCTACTCAGTGGGAGAACGAGGAAAGGAGTGGACCTCCTAGGAGAAACAAGCAATAGACATTCTTCCAAGGGAAAATGTGGGTAACGAGCAAGCGATTGGTTTATTATAATGACTATACGAGTACTCGCGTGTGCGAGCAACGAGTATTCGAGTTAATAAGCAAGGAGTATACGGATGAACGAGTGACCGCCAAGTGGAAACATGCAAGGAGTACGAGTAACGCGAGTGTTGTGGGCAAGAGATCACCCTTGCTTCGCAAGGGAGCTCTGCCGTTGTGGAGGGTACGATCACAGCGATGTACAGTTAGTACGCAACGCGGGACTTCGGATATATACCGAAGTGGAAGACGAAGGGTATCTGATCCTGAGAAAGTCTTGCACTCAAGGTAGCTTCGGAATTGAGGGTGAATCAAAGGGTAATTCAAGAGACATGAAGCTATTACAAGGGCAGAATGCCCGCTATATATAGGTGTTTGGCTATAACGAGGCATCGTTGCTACGGTCAGCAGAACGAGCAATATCTTAGGGGAGCAGCGAGCATACACGTACGAATAACGAGGAAGCGGGTATACGGGTACCGAGGAAGCGAGCTTGCTCGTACGCGTAACGAAGGAGCGGGTATGCTCGTGCGTGTAACCGAAGAACGAGTACGATGGGACAAGGAGCGAGGAAGCAAGTACGCTCGGACGAGTGACGAGTCTGCCAGCATACGAGCAGACGAGTGTAAGTCCAGCGTGACACGAGGATGTCCCCTGGGATGTCTTGAATGAGCGACGCCCATAGCGAAGTGACGGGAGACGAGCTCAGCATGTCACGATGACGGAGATGGTTGACCGACATGCAGTGATTGAACTCAGGGTTGGTAGTGATCTGTGTGGCTGGAGTGTACGAGGTAAAGAGCGAGGTATCATCTCATGTAATAAGAATCATGACTCGAACTATAATCAAACTTGCGATCACTATAGCGAGAAACAGTAGAGCGAGTATGGTCATTGTTTCCGCAAAGTGGCGTAAGCGAGGCGTAGAAGGACCATTGGGACGACTTCGTCAGCAAGACATTGCGCTAAAGCTACTTCAGTGCTAGACTCGGATTTCTCATTCTAGTCCTCCATTCTAGGAATTCAGGTGCATTGCATTTTAGCAAGAGTACATCGCCTGTGTCAGTTCCCCCTACAAGGGCAGAGCTACCTAACGAAGTAGCTTGAACCTCTTGCCCGCGACAGCAATTATGCAACGCGACGGGAGTCACCATGAGCACAATAGACAAGGAACAGGCTGTTCGACTTGCATTTCATAAAGAACAGAGACACTTGTTCGAGAAATGAGATGGTACTGGTAATGGACAGGCTTGACAGTATAACGGCTGTCACGTGTACGGTGCATTTGCTGAACCAGGAGAAGGAATATAAGCAAAGTATGCAAAATGGCAATCACCCTCAGATTCCGCAGATGATTGGGACAACGGCTCACCCTTTCTGGTGCAACCGGGTGAGCTAACACTCTTCAAACGGTTTTAAACCTATTCTTTGATAGCTGAAATCTAGGTTATATGGCGGGAAGGGAGTCGCTGTCTTTCTAAACATGGGTTTGTTTAATCATATCGTTGGAGAAATCGACAGACATGTACCTCAGCAAATGGAGTCAATTCAAAGTCGCCCCTTTGTGTGATGATCGTCATCTGGAGGGTTGACGTGCTCACACGCAAGCCCGGGTGAAAGGTCATCAGTCGAAAGGAGTGCAATCCGGTCTCGCAAAGGTTCATACTGTAGGTTATAAGATGAAGAATAGATGGCCCGTTGGCTGTTCGAGACACGGAGCCAAAACTATAATCCCCTTCTACCTCCCTCAATATGTTTGCGAATATCGCATTTCCGAGTTTCTTCTTAACAGGTGAGCTTTTCTACCGATAAGGAGGCATTTTATCTGATCTTGTTCGTCCAGCGACGGCATCGATGCTGCTCTTTCTCACGACCATATCGACACCCATTGCCAGAGACGTCTACTTCTTGGAAGTTCGACCATCGGGGAACTCGTCCTCTAGCTCCGCCGGCATGATGCGTTTCGGTACTTTGGGCTATTGTATGAGTGAGGCAGCTGTGTCAGTTGTGGCAGGAGTCAACGGAACTACTTCCGGTTGTACACCAACGAAATTGGGATACAACCTCGACTACAACCTCTTCAAGACTGGGGCAGTTTGGAGAACTGGGGATGTAGATATCAGCCATAGCGTCGTGAAGGGGTTGACGTATATGTTATTCCTGCAGCCTCTCGGTGAGCAATAACTGTGCCATGACGCAATGCGAAGCTGACCTAAGGTCATCTAGCTCTTACGTTTTCGCTGATCACGCTCGGCTTTGCGTTCTTCGCCTGGTGCTGTAGTAGCCGTATCATGGAGATTGTTGCTTTCCTGGGGACGATTGTCACCGCGATGGTGTCCTGGGTAGCCTGGGTATTTGCCATCGCTATGTTCTCCGTAGCGAAGAAGAGGATCCAAAATGCTTCACAAGACGTCCTGTCGGTGAAACTCGGCAATTGCCTATGGATGGGTGTGGGTGCAGCTGTAAGTTTGGTTGTCCTGGTCAAAGTCGTGAGTCTGATTGGTATTCCAATCTTTCCAAAGATTGCCCTTTCCATCGCGATATGCACAGCTTGCGTCGGAACTCTGGGCCGATATCATACGAAGGAGCAAAAGACATCAAAGCGCAAGTCGAGTGGCAGAACAAAAGAACATCCTTCGTTTCTCAGCCACAGCTCTACGCCTGGTCCCTAGCCGTGTTCGATCAACGGTAGTTTTGCCCTGCGCTATATATAGTAAAATAGAGATATGTATTTGGATACATCTTCACGAAGTCCAATGAAAAGAACGATGTACTTTCGATGGATAACCACTCGTCTGCTCTGAACTTTACAGCAGGTCTGCAGTCTCGTCATCGAAGCTTTCGTTTTCTTCCACCTCTACCGTTAGTGGACTCAGAGTCTCCGCTATTCCGTGTATGCTCCAACGCCAGCGTTCTGCAGAGCTTTTCCAATCCCAAACAACAGGAGGTAGGTCAACTTTCTTCAGGTCTGCTGAGTCGGACTTCAGAGAGGGATTTTCTATCCATTGAATGGTATGGGACGCCCTGAGCAAGAAGAATCCGTGTCGCAGCAGTATCCAGCGTCCTGTTGACACCGGTCTGCCGTCTTCCTGGAAAGAGGATGTCAGTGGATAACGCGATGGTACCGTTCGGGACTTGCATGAGTGTTGCATTCCACCCCCACGGTTTCCAGTGTCTTCTCCATACCTTCAATCGAGTACGATGTACCTGGGCGTTGCGTCCGAAAGCGGGACCAGAAACTGTGCTTTCGAATCTTTCGGTGCAGTATCAGCATAGGATAACAGCGGGAAATTTGGTCCGAAGACCCACTTCGCAATTCCGGGCTTGGGTCAAAGCCTCGTACAGTAAAGTAAGGAGCCGGGTTGGAGATTGGGGCAGGTCTCTAAGGGGTGGTTGCAAGACTGGCTGGGTAACGACCTGTATTTTTAGCTGTTTCCGCTTCTGACGCTCCTGACCAGTGATTCTTGAGGCAAAAAGACGCCGAGGTGTATCCAAGAGGGAGTCTAGCCTGGACGTGTGTGCGTTCCTGGTGGATAAGACCAGGGGAGAGGAGCGAGGGGACATTGTATCTGGAGACTGAACCACTTGCATGTTTGATTGTGTAAATCGCGCAGTAACTCGCATAAGCTGGGAAGGCAAACTCCGGCATGTCGCATGTCATAAGCCTAAATAGCTCGGCCGAGTCCGCTCTCCAGTCTACTTCGCGGTAGATTAAAGGGATGTAATAGATACCGACACATCGGATTCGACAATGGCAACTCCTTGTCGCAAGGCAATTTGTCTCAAAGGATCATAACGCTCAACGAGCAGTCAAAGGTAGTCATATGTCAGAAAAGCTCTGGGCAATCAAGATGAAAGGCTGAGAGGGCTCATTTGACAACATGACCCCTTTGTAAGAGCCCCATTATGGTACAAGGCTCGGCACAAAAGCGATATTTGGTAAGGCGTTGGCCCCTCAGATATAGAACGGATCAAGTGCGACCAGGCATGAAACATATACCCAGCCGCTCTCGAGTCAGAATAGCCCAAAAATGACCTCCCTTTTTGGCAAACGAGGAAAGTTGGAGACGGCGACACCCAATGTCGACAGAGAGGAGCATCGGGCGGTTATTGAACGAGACAATTTCTACCTCAAATTCAACATCGACGCGATACTGAGCAAGCTACTGGCAGGTAAGCACGATCGACAAGTTCGAGGAACTATGTCCAAAAGTCGGGGTATCTGAAATTTGGTTTGCATTTTACGCCCTTCCGTCAGCTCGGAAGTCCCCTACCGATATCGTCATCAAACTGCCTCGGGAAGAGATTGTATACGTCTGTATGGCGGCTCGGGAGGTCTTGATGAGCCAGCCTTCTCTGGTCGAGCTTGAAGCGCCGGTCAAGATATGCGGGGACACGCATGGACAGTTTTACGACCTTCTCCGAATATACGAATATGGCGGATTTCCACCAGAAGCGAATTACCTTTTTCTAGGCGATTATGTGGATCGGGGAAAGCACAACATTGAAACGGCGGTTCTGCAGCTGGCTCTCAAGTGGGTTTTTCCCGTCGGAGACAGAATTTGGCTGACGGTTTGTGCTGAAGGATACGATATCCGGAGAACTTCTTTATCTTGAGAGGCAATCACGAGTCGGCCGGCATCAATGCGCGTTACGGCTTTGCCGATGAGTGTATGTTTGGATATATTTTACGAAGTTCACTCAAGCTCACGTGGATTGAAGGCAAGCGGAGATACGATCTTAAGCTCTGGAAGACATTCTCGGATACATTCAACTGCCTTCCGCTGGTAGGTCTCGTATCAGACAAGATCATTTGCATGCACGGCGGAATCGTGAGTGAAAGTGCGACTAAGCAACGCAGCACCCGCAGCTCACCGGTCCGAATCAGAGTCCGGAGATCACCTCGCTCGAGCAGATCCGTCGTATTGTGCGCCCGACAGAGATACCGGATGGCGGTGAGTGGGTCTACCAACCTGGTCGCAATTTGCTGCAAGATTGTGTTCAGGGTTGGTGGCCGATATTCTCTGGTCAGATCCTGATAAGAACGTGGTCGGATGGGCGGAGAGTAGTCGTGGTGTCGGGTACGCACGCCCTCCCTAGATTGCCCTGTCCCGCTCATGACCCACGTCCTGCGACGTTGACAGATACAGCTTTGGTTTGTGACTTGCGGTCTCTCTACAAATGCACTGATAATATGCGCTCCAGGTCCGGACGTGATCACGAAATTTCTGCAGAAGTTCGATCTAGATCTCATCGCTCGAGCACATCAGGTGGGCATTCCGACACGCCTCTGGAGCTCCATACTTAGGCGTCCCTCAGGTCGTAGAAGACGGCTACGAATTCTGCGCGAAGCGGCAGTGTGTCACCATCTTCAGCGCACCCAATTACTCTGGAGCTACAGGTTCGTTTCGTGCCGTAGACCAATAGCTCTAATGCTGAATACACAGCCTCTCTCTGATCTCAGAGAACGCGGCTGCAATTATGACGGTGGATGAGAACTTGTTGTGCTCTTTCCAGATTCTCAAGGGTTCGACAACGGACCTCAAATTCCCGAGATGGCAGAACAACATGTCTGGTAGTAAGTAATATTCATATGTCCTTGGAGCCCATTTGACATTCATCGACAGAGAGAGCACCTGTCAAACAGGCGAGAACCCCTTTCTCCATTCCTCAATGATCGGTGGATGCAGCCTTGGACGTATCCATACCGCATGGAAGTAATCGCGTGTACCGATTTTATATCAATCTGCGTAAAGAATTGTGCAAGCCAAATCTATGAAATATCGGTGAATACACCACGGTTCTTTGTAGCAGCCTTGCGTCCATAAGGCTGTCATGTCCTTTGACCGGGGACTGTCCCATTGTACTCCAGCTTACTGGCCTCTTACATCATTCTCAGTGCATCTGAAAGGCACTGTGAGCTGCACTGTGTCACGTCAACAGGGATAAGACATTTCTGCCTTGTCCCGCATCTTGTCGCGCTCTCGAGAATCGGCTTTAACTTTGGAACCTCGAGCACAGCTCTAGGTCAACATCAGCCTGATTGTCAGCTTGCCAATGTAGAGAGAACCGCCATATGCCTTCAGCGCGCACTCACTAAGGAATTCAGGGAATTCGAATCGCGGAAGGCGGAACCCAAATTCCGGATGCAGGCAGGCGGATCTGAAACGCGACAAGCCAGCTCTCCCTTGCCCATTCCTCTCGAGCCTAGATTCACAGCATCTCTTCACTGCCACGAGTGGGATCAAACCACTATCACGGAAGCGACTCGATACGACTCATTCCGCATCTCATGCATACCTTCCGCTGCAAGGAGACTGGCTGGGATGGACGGCTGCTGAGCTGCTTCTCGAAACGCGGATGATCGTCAGCTGTGTGATGACTCAGGCGGATTCAAGAATGGGATCAGTGTCGAGGGCATAGCCTGTGAGTATCTAGCTGTGCGCAGGAGTCAGTGAGATACTGATCAGTCCGTGCTTCTGAATCTACAGGATATAAGGACAATATCCAACGGGTTGAAGATGGTTGAAGGGATGTCCAGCATCTGCAATCGTCGACACCAGTCTCTCGAACACGACACCAACCTTTTGCTGAAACATCGCCAAGCCAGATCAAGAATTTCGCTCTAGAACAATAAGATGGCAGCAGGTATCGCATTCCCCGGGTTCATCACCACCTGTAAGTCGTTCCTCCCCCGAGTGTCCACAAGAAACCTATTAACCATGTCTTCTCAGTCATCGCTTTCACCCTCCTCCTCCTCAACTCCATCTCCACCCCGGTCTTCAAACAACTCTACTTTCTCCGCGTCTATCTCACCGACGCCGGAGCCGCCAAACTTTCCCCCTCCGCCCTCCTCCTCGGCACCCTAGGATACTGCATCTCCGGCGATGCCTCGTCCGTCTTCTCGCCCTTCCACGATGGAACCAACGCGTCGGGGTGTACGCCAGCCAAGGTGGGATATAAGCTGGATTATCGGTTGTTTGTGGATGGGGAGGTGTGGGGATTCAAGATGGATAAGATGAGCAAGGTAGTAGTGAAGGGGTTGACGTATTTGCTGTTCCTGCAGCCTTTCGGTGAGTCCGAGTCGTGCCAGCAAGACCTCGCGCTCATCCTACCTCTCAACAGCCGCCGGAGTCACCTTGATCGCCCTAACATTCACCTTCTTCGCCTGGTCCTGCTCCAGCCGAGCCCTCGAAATCACCTCGTTCATCGTAACGACCATCGCCGCCGTCGTTGCATGGGCCGCTTGGATCGCCGCTATGGCATTGTTCATGACTGCGAAACGCCGGATCAAGGATGCATCGGACGGAAAGTTGTCCGCGGCGTACGGGAACTGTCTGTGGATGGGGTTGGCGGCGGCTGTAAGTTCAATCGGAAGTTTGAATCGGTGAAACTCTGACAATGTTTATACACAGCTTGTTCTGACTATCGCCATCTTCCTAACCTTCGCTGGCACATTCGGCTCCTACGGCAAGAAGAAATCCCACAAATCCACTCCTCACAGCCATGGACCGCAGAAGCACGGTCTCAAGCAACTCGTCACCCTCGGCAAGAAAGGCAAGCACGAGGCAGGACACTATGAATACGTGTACCAGCCTACGGCGAGTACGGACGGAGCTGCGTATCCGTTGATTCCACCTGGGCAGTATCAGCCCGAGTATAGGCAGACTGTTTGGCAGGCTTGATAAACGACGGGTGGTTCCTGCGATAATTCTGAGAGGCGATTAGGTACGTGTTGTATATTGTAGTCGGAAATATGTTGTACTACGAGGTGAAGCCATATACCCAAGAGACGGACAAGGCTGCGAGCCATCTTATAATAAGTCGGTAACCTGCCAAGAGACCTGTCCACACTTGGAACTTATGTGGGGAGGGATGGCGACAGAGACGACATGACAAGGCGGAGCGTCGTGCCAGATGATGCCCCAGCTGAAGGAGATTCGACGCTGTCACTCCACGCTCGTGCCCCAAAATGCGCGGCGGACCGGGGATCTCAACGTCGTAGCCAAAGACGTACAGCGTGTTGAAAGTTCCATGATGTCCAGCATGGAGGCAAAGCTCTTCTCCTATCTTGATGCGAGCAATCCCAACACCGCGCCGACGACAAGTCCGTTACCCAATCCACACCGCGGCACCTGACCGGCCCTCCCAAGTTGGTCTCGCAATCCACATCTTTATACTCGAGCTGCTCTCCATAGGCGGTTTCTCCAAATACAAAGACGCTTCCTACGACAAGTGCTTGCCCCATCGGCATGCCTAAACCAGCGCCCTCCGCGAACCCGATGCTGCCAGTGCCCTTTTCCCGGCTACCAACACGCGCCCGCGGCGTACGCCGTCCATCCATCTCTTGTTGATAACGGATGCGTTTAAGCCTCGATCTGGGCGGTCCTCTTTCCCTTCCTGGACGAGGTCATGGCGACGTCTCCGTCGAGGTCCTTGGCGCGCGGTACTTCGGAGGAAGGAGTGGAGAGGATGACTTCGACGTGACAGGGGTGGCCCTGGTAAGGGTTGATTCGACCGTGGGCTCGGTAAGTCCTTCGTCGGGTTTTCTGTGGGGGGATAGGAGTCAGCCAACGGTCGGGCCAGATGGCTAGGTTCGCCTTACAGGAGCCTGGTTGACAACGATGTTCTTGATGACCAACTCTTCCTTGTCCAAGTCCTTGGCGTCAGCGTTGGATTCCGCGTTCTTCAACAGGTTCAAGATGTGTCGAACAGACTTTTCAGGCCATCGACCTAGAGAGAAGGGCGATAAGTTGATTGTACCGTTCGTTGGGACGATGTCTAGCTGGAGCCGCCTTCCTTCCACACCCTCGTTCTTCCCTCCCACACCTCTGCGCTCCTGCTTCCCGCTCCAGCTAGACACCGCCCCTCCCACACGTACGCACCCTTGGTGAACTTGAACTGCTTGGCCTGCGAGGCTCGACCGATACCACCAGCGAATCGTCGGAAAGGAATGACCTGCTTGTGCTCCTTGACGTCGGCCAAGTAGGTGAAGGCCTTTTGCAGGGGCATACCAGTCAAGGCAGCGGCGACTTCTCGCATGTTCTTGAAATGGGTCGGCAAGTACTCGCCCCGGGACTTGGCGAACTTGTCCGGGTTGGCGGCGACGACGTGGGCAGCAGAGTATCGAACCATTTTGTCTGCGGGCGGATGGTGCGTTGGAGAGCGGAAGAGAAGGAAGACAAGCACAATAATCAGCTCTGCTGTCCGTTTCTCGATTTACTGCACCGGTCGGCCGTCCAGCATCCGTTCCTTCCTTCCCCCGCTCCTTCCCCAGTTTCCCGTCTCTCCTCCATAGTCCTCCGCCTTCTTTCCCTGCCTTCCTCCTGAACGCCAGATCCAACGTCGAATACCGATAATCACCTTTAAAATATCACCCTACCGAAACAGTCGTTTGGCGTAGAAAGGTGGATTTTGTGGAGGAGTCTGTCTTGACGTTCGCAGGGTATAGACGTCGCGAGCACGGGCGGGAGGCGTCGTCTGCCGAGTCTTCACGCCGGCCGGACGCCGTGGCACCACCTCCGCCAGTGAGAATCGACCTTTGCGGGAGCTTCCCCCGAACGGCTGAGCTGGTTGCTGCGCCTGGATTTGGGTTTCGTGCGCTTGAGAAATATAATTGTATCCGTATAAAAGTTCAAATCAAGGGCGAAGCGAGACTTTTGCTTGAATTGCGAGCCTTCCTGCTCGCGGCGAGAAATCGGCGGCCGCACCCCTGCTTCGCCGCGTTTCACCTTTGAGCGCGAACGCGACAGCTTGCGTTTCAGATATCAGACAACAGGGGACGCTGACAGCGCGACCTTCTCAAATGGACCGAACGAGAGGGAAGAGAAGTGCACAGTCCTATATCTGCTACATCAGATGGAATCCAAACAATCTGGCTTTGTGCTTCGTATACCGGCAGAGCCGTGCGCTTACACGTTCGCCATCCGTGCTTAAAGCTACAGCATGCGTGGGCAACACTGGAACGGCTGACACGATCTCCTGCTCGCCTTACAATCGGACCCTTCATTTCTCCAACCAGTGTCTAAAGCAGAGGTCACCATGCTCTCTCTGGGACAGTGGCCACGCCAACACCGTGCGACATTGCTCATCAGCACATTTCTGCCCTATCTGCTCGCCAGTGATTCCCGACGTGACGCAATTCCATCCTTGCCATCTTGACCTTGATTCACTGTAAGCAAAGAGCGTAGCCAGACGTTAAGAGCGTCGCATAGGCATCATAGGCTGGGCCAGATGCAGAGATGCACTCACGAAGCAGAGGCAAAGGGGTCAGGCCCGTCATCGTCAGGGTGCAATGTGCCCAATTCTGTATTCTGGGATACACTACAAACCCAACGAGCGATTTCGTGCCACTTGGTAAGTCCTATAGGGAAGACAGCTAGTAAGTTCAGCTTCAGTTGAGGGTTCTCCAGCATCTGGGGGATGATTGGCGTCGGAACCATGGACGTCGAGCTTGGACGATCAAAAGTAGCTGAGCACCTATGTTCCGCAACGGCCGTGACTGCGTCCCTGCGCATGTGGATTATACTCGAACTGAGATACCCTTGATGCAGACGTCAAGGTGCCTACCCATATGGGCAGCTTCTGCTCGGTCCCCGTACGGTGACACCTTGGGAAACACCATACCCTAGTCCCGCAAAAGACGGGCACCTCCTGTTACGGCAGTCGCAAGATGCGCTCTTGGTCACTCGTACTTACCTGGACGATTGAAATCTTGCTGGACAGACCTCGTAGAAGGTTGCAACGTACCCCGACTTGTTTGGGCTCCGGGCCAAGCCGCACCCTCGTCCATACCTGAAGGCGGTGTTGCAGGAATGATGATGTACCGGGCGCCCTCCTCAGGCATCTGCATGCTTCCATGCTCCTTCTCCGACTTGAACGGAACGAGATTCGTAGCCCTGACGCTCTCATACTTCATGCATTCTCCACCCTGATGCGGAAATCTCGACGAACAGCCATGTTCCCCTTCACTTGCTTCGACTTTGACGCGCCTAGGCGTTGTGCGTTTCGTCACTTTGGTGCCACGTACGTATCTGCGATCCTTTGTGCGTCGTACTCTTGCCTTGCTCACTCTTCGAAGGCGAACGTCGAGTCATTAGTGACTGCAAAGTGGTAAATCCGTATGGCTTACTTGAGACACGATCGCAAAGATTCTGCGTTAAGCCCTAGAACCGTCGCTGTGTCGCTCAAGTGCTCGCGCTTGACCTGCGAGTCATCTACTAACAAGGCCACACCGTCAGTTCCCGATCAGAGGAATAGCTTGACGCGACGCTGAGCTCTTGTCCGATTTTCATGAACGGCAGGGACTCGGCGACCTTGTTGTCATGTGCATAACACTTGTCGTACATCCGGCGCACCCTCGATACCATATGCCCAGATACATTCCCGCTTGAGGTCCGAGCGTATGGCTTTGACATCGGACGCAAGCACGTCTGCAGATTTCGACTTACCGATTGTGATATCGCTATGTGACCGCATAGTTGTCTGTCTATTCATGGATTCAGTTCGTAGACATGGCGTAGCTCCTGCCCCGAGACTTTCTGTTTGCATCGTGGAGCTGTGCTCCTGGTCGAAAAAGTGCGACTCCCGCGACATTCGACTCTGGACCAATGTTCTGCGTGAAGAAACAGGAGACGCAATGCACTCCCAATCTCAGCAAGCGATGTCGATACGCACATGGCGATGCTGTGAGTTGGCGTTATATAACTATGGTCAGCCTGAGAGGCCCGCCGTCCTTTGTGCCGTATACTTCCCCCCCCCCCGGAAGCTTCGTACTGGGAATCGCATGCCCATGTGAGTAACAAGTAGGCAGAAGCGATAGCCCATGTAATGCGAACGGCCATGGAAGCATCGAAGACAAGTCTTTCCCCCATGGGCTCTTCACGGTGATGCCTAGGCGGCCAAACCATTACTGACATCGAGCGCTTCTCAAGAACAGCAAGTCATTCTTCCTGCGGAAAGTGGCCAGCTACTTCGTAGAAGCGTAAACATCGTCAGGCGACTTGGAAGGGGCGAAGCTGAACTAGGCATACGCAAATGCCGGTCTACAGGGTATATCGCTGATTGCTGTGTCACTGTGAAACTGGCTCGCAGACCCAAGATCTCAAGAGAATGGCCAGATACTATGCTTTATAGATACAGTGGTCTTAGCTTGGTTGTTACATTGCGGTGTGAATTATAGGGTCTCGCGTTCGATTACCACTTGGATTGACGAATGTCCTACCGTTCTTGGGCTCAACTTGTTTCTTCACTTCTGATCGTCGTTGCGATGGCCCACTCGTTACCGATGGCATTAGGCACAAATCTTGCCGTACGACTGGGTAGCCCCCGTTGTTCCCGGCTTCTCGTACTGCAATCCAACATCATCAGTACCCTTTCATCGATAGTAGGTTTGCCACTGACCTGACTGCCGCCGGCTCCAGTCTCCTGCAGCGTGTCCTCGCCAGGAGAGCAGGTAAGAATGTTCTAGCGACCGCGCAAGCTACGTCAGAAACCGTTTCAATCTCCCTCTCCTCGCCCCTACTTACAGGGAACCCGGAAGCGATCTTACTCTGCAGGTACTGAACGCTCGCCTGAATCTTTTCATACGTCGAGCCCAACAAGGACACGGGAATGCCTGATTCCAACCCTTGCGCAATGGCACAGCCCAACTCGTTGACCTGCTGCTTGTTCAACAGGGCCGAGAGCGGGTTCGTCGCGAGCGCCGGACCGGAGAGGTAGGTTGGCAAGAGGCCGGCAAGGAATGGTTCGACGCCGTACGGCGTGGATCGGCGGTACCAGTTTTCGGGGAATCGTTCGGGAACGTAGCAGAGGGTGCTATAAGACGGGTTAGACACGTTGGCTCATGCAGACGGGGGACTTACCCGTCGTTGTTGGTCTGGATGCCGTAGAGCGACGCGATGGACGCGTAGTTCGAGTCGCCGCCGGCGAGGTAGGTTCCGTTCGAGAACTGGAGAGATGTCAGCGGGACTCGGATTGAAGTGCGAGACGACTCACAAAGTTGGGGATGAAGGGGTATTCTCCGAGCACCACGAGCAAAGTGTACGCGGTGTTATAGTACTTTGGGTTGTTGGCAATCGACTCCCGAACATTCTCGCCGTACAGCGCGTTGGCGGCAGCGACGTTGAACTGCCCTCCTTGTTGCTTGGCGTACTTGATAAACCTCTTGAACCGATCAGGGTAGACATTATGGTTGTCCCCGTTGTTGGTAAAGTAATCGCGTCGCATGGCCGAGGCATCACCTTCGCATCGGGAATGCGCATCAAGACCGTACTGACGACCGGCAGCCTTTGATCCAATACCAGAAGGCGAGTACGTTCGGTCGTCCTCACCGCCGATGGAAAAGGTTTGGGTTTCGATGTTGCCGCCGAAGAGGATGGCGATGAGGTTCAGTAGGCCAGAAAGATCGGCGCCCATGTTGAAACCTTGGGCGGTGGCAGCTTCAACTTGTCCGGCGGTGACGATTCCGTTTCGAGGGAGGTCTGGAGAGGAGTCAGCATGGGATCATGTGGAAGGAGAATGGCACTCACAGCCGTCTAAGAAGATTGAGGAAGGCCACGAAGAAGGAGTTAGACTGTGGTCCACAGCAAGATCGGGTATCACGATGCTTACGGTTGGCTATTCACAAGGCAACGGGCATGTCAGCGCGACTCGGACTAGGACATCTCGCAGCATTGACTCACCTAGAGCGTTCAAACCAGGACAAGGTCCACGCTGATCAGTCGGACCAGGCGCCTACAAGCAACCTCTCAGCTCTCGCTCCTCAAGGCTTGCAATGAACGTACCTTGAACGGGTGCGCAGCATCCGGCACCTTGTCATTCGGATTCACCGCAGACGCTCCGGCCGTGGCCAAACCCTGCAGCAACCCATCCGGGCCGAGAAGGCTGCTCACCGTGTTCGGGAGGAGGTCGGAGAGGCCGGTAAGGCCTTGCCGTTTGGCGACCTTGGCTTCGTTTTCTGTTGGAATTCAGACGTCAGTCGAGCGCGGGAGACGTCGAGAAGATGTGACTGACCAGGGTCCGTTCCTTCTGCCATCCACGGGAAGGCGGTGACGGTTGCCGCGGCGAGGAGGCAACATGTTATCGCGTTGAGTGTTGTGTGAATCTTCATTTCGTGAAAAGTGTCGCTGGTATGTGTTTGTTGACGGGCGAAACTTCTTCACGGGACGTTTGCTATGTTGGGTTTATATGTGACCAGGCCTGCCCTGCAGCCACCCATGTCGATAGGCAGTATCACGTTCGACAACGCAATCAACGTCGAGTGAATTGGTTCCAACACGGATTACGTGCATGACTCTGGGGAAATGAAGAGCTAGAATACAATTACTTCGTTAGCTATGGTGCTCGGTGATATCATACTGGGAAACGAACCCGTTTATCGTGTTGGCCGACTGACACCCCGTCGTGAATCATCATACACTTCTAGCTTCATTACTGGCCCGGGGATTCTTCAAGATGAGCCCGAAGTGTCGCTAACCAATGACGACGTATGGATTGCATTCAATTCGGGAGTGTGAGCCGAATCGGATTGACGTCAAGTCCAGCTGTTCCGCGTGCCGGAAGGTGCCCGAGCAGGGTATAGGTGAAACGTTACTGGTCGAGCAGAGATGCGTATCCCCACACTAGAGGAGCTACTAGAGGTCGCCGTCGGTATGGAACACGGGAGGGGTTGATGAAGCACTAACCCTTTACCTAACTTTTGTTAGCTCGCTTCGTTCATTTCGATATCTCGATCGCTCGCTGGCGTCATCCCGCACGTTGATGGTGTTGAAGATGGTCGAATGAACTCATCTACGGCGACTTGGCAGGGTGTCAATGGCATAACCAATGACGTCTTGACATGACGAAGGGAATCATAGCTGGATTCTATTCACTTGGAGCTTAAGACAATCGATTGCCACGAAATCCTTCCCGACATGTTCACGGCAGCAGCGTTGCAGTCTTGCAGAGACGGGAATGACACTGATCCCGAACGAAGCCTCTGAAGCTCCTCGATCCTTGACACCGTGGGTGCCCTTCGCGTTGGTAGACCTTACTTCGGATATAGCTAACATTTTGACGAGTTCGAAGAATCCTAGTGACGATGGGCTGCGCAGAGACTCGATGAATATTCGACATCGCTCGACAGAGCTCCTACACAGCGCCGCTCTTCCCGTATACTGAGCCCATTTCGTCAAGCAGCGACTCAGATCTGGTCGCTTCTCAGGCTCAACCGGAATCATTGGGAGCAGAACGGGTATCTTCAAGAATGGCATAATAAGTATGGTGAACCGAGCGGCTTTGATGGCGCCTGATATGCTTCTACGTATGCCTTCAAGTAATGTCAGCTCCCTTTGCACCGTTCCCTTTGACCGCCTCCGAACCCTATCCGTAACCACTGGGGTTGCTCCTTTGTCCGGCTGGGGCTAGACAGTATGGACTGTAGACGTCTCGTCTGGTCCAGTAGACATGCCCAATAATATGATCACACCTCTTCAGCACTCCTTGAAAGAACGGCAGACCAGGACATCCCTGCTTCGCTCGTACTTCATAAGTAAGGGGCGAGTGAAAGTATACCTTCCTCTCATTCTGCCGACCTCAGCCTTCCTCTGACGCTCACTTTCTCTATACACACATCTCAATTCGGAACAGATACTTGCCTCCCAACCATTTCAAGATGGCATCGGAACGACCTTTTCCCCCGCAGATCAACCTGTTGACTGCGACAGTCCAAGAGCTCCAGGATCAGCTTGCGAGCGGATTGATCACCAGCGTCTCGCTCACCCAGGAATATCTGGTAGGCCAAGCACCTGGAGTCGGAGAGCAAAGCCGTGCGACTGACTTTCGGGGTTTAGAAACGTATCGAAGCCAACAATCGCGCGGGTCTCGAGCTCCGAGCGGTCATCGAAGTCGCTCCGTATCAGAATGTGCTCCAGAGAGCTCGGGAATTTGACCAGATACGTTCCAAAGGGGCATGTGAATCTTGAGAGTCGCCCGACCCTGATCTGACCTCGGCGGCTCCTGCAAAGATCATACCCGGAGGCCTGCATGGGATCCCGATCCTGGTGAAGGACAACTTGGCGACCGACGTTTGCCTAGGTATGTTCGTTCGTGGGCCGAGGGAGCAATGCTTACGACAGCTTATCTGGCATCTTTGCCACGCAGGCATGCACACCACTGCTGGAAGCCCCGCCCTCGTCAACTCGGTTGTCCCCGGAGACGCCACCGTCGTCGCAAAGCTCCGAGCTGCCGGGGCCATCATCATCGGAAAAGCCAACCTCAGCGAATTCGCAAACCTGAAAGGACAAGTCCCCTCGGGATGGAGCGCTTGAGGGGGTCAGACTCAATCAGCCTATGTGAAAGGAGGATACGCAGCGGGAGGCGCGCCCGGCGGGAGCTCGAGTGGGAGCGCGGTTGGCGTAAGTGCTGGATTCGCCGCTGCTGCCATAGGCACGGAAACGGACGGGTCGATGTTGGTCCCGTGCGCGAGGGCCGGAGTGTATGGCCTGAAAGCTACGGTTGGGTTGATCTCGAGAACGGGGATGGTCGCGCCAATCAGGACGGCCGATGCACTGGGCCCTATCACGAGATCGGCGTATGATGCGGCTTTGCTCTTGGGCATCATGGCCGGAAGAGACGAGAGGGACACTGGTAGTGAGTTAATATTATTCTTTGACGGAACACGACCGCCAAAACTCAGCTCTCCGTGCTATACAGCGTACAGTGCGTCCGAGCATATACATGCGGATTACACGCAATTCACCAAGGCTCCATATGCCTCGTTTGCCGGAAAACGGCTCGGAATCCCAAGACACATGATCTACCATCCGCGTTTCTGGACGTGAGCGGACTTGCAGCGCCCGAGAGCCACCATTAACTAATCACGTCACTTGCCGGCAGTAATTCCTGGAAAGCAGAGAGGGTGAAGGGAGCCGTGGAAGACGCCATATCGACGATGAAGAGCCTCGGCGCGATCATTGAAGATCCTGCCGACTTTCCGAGCATTGAGCAGTGGATGGAGACGGGAAATGATGCCTATCAGACAGTGGTCAAGACAGAATTCAAGGTGGAGATCGAAAAGTACCTGGGCACCATGATCAGTACAGATGTCCAGAATCTGGACGATATCATCAAGTGAGTAGTCTTGGCCCCGAAGACGTGTGCTGACGGGGAAACAGCTTCAATCATGATCATGCGGTGAGCATATCCAGCGCCCTCACGAGATCCGGACTCACTCTTCACTCGCTAGGACATTTCCTTTGGTCCGGAAGGAAAAGAAGGCGAACAGACGCATGTTGGTCGTTTTGCTCTTCATTTTGCGCTGCTGCTGATACGCCGATCATCCAAGCTCTTGGCCGCCCAACAGACGACTGGGCTACATTCGGAAAGTTACATCCAAGCACTCCAAACCAGTACGTACAGATGCCCTCTCGCCACGCAACTTCAAGGACTAAACGACCGACGTCTTGCTTCCAGGGGAGCGCATCGATCGAGATGGTGGTGTCGCAAAAGTTCTAGACGACCACGACCTCGACGCTCTGGTCTTGCCGGCGTTCTGGATCGCAAGCGCTTTTCCAAGTTTAACAGGGTAAGCGACCATCTTCCCGACCATCTCTTGTCCCCCCAGCTGATTCAGCGCCTCTCGGAAAGCTATCCGGTCGCTACCGTCCCGCTCGGAGTACACGTCAACGGACAGCCGTTTGCTCTCTGTTTCTTGGGCAGGAAGTGGTCTGAGCCCTTACTCCTGAGCGTCATGTGAGTCACGTGTCACTGCCCGGCTCCTCCCACAGTACCTAGCTCGCCCATTCGGCGCTGATCCGCTGTTCCGCTTGCAGGGCAGCGTTCGAGGCCAGCTTTCCCCCTCGACCTGTCCCGGCCGCTCCAGAACTCGCCGACGTGCCTCCAAAAGCAAGGCGTTAGGTGTTTCTGCACGGAGGCGTGGTCATATCAGGGACTGCCCGACTTACTCCTTCGAGAGCTGATGGTGCTGTGAGAACGCAGCGGTAGAAGCCGAGTCTATCTCGAGGCAACTCAGTCCGTGCACTCTCTAAGACATCGTGTGGTGCGATGTATCGATTGTGCGCAATGTGCTGTATCGCAGCTATTAGCCCCCATGAATATCGCAAAAGGCGCATGTCGTCTGGTTCCAAAGCTTGCCGTCTTCAGTAGATTAGCGTGCGCGTCTTCTCGTTCCGTAAAGCGGAGCAATCTGAAGAGCCCGTCGATAAATCGCACAAGCTTTGCAGCAGTCCGCGCAGACGTAATCAGCTCGCAACAATATCCCGTATACAACCACTACCCTCTCCCCGGCCAAAGAAGACCCTCACCACATCTCCCCCTCCAGATCCTCCAGCATTCCCTCGCCATGCTCATCCAACAGCCGTTCCCCGTCATGCGCCCCGTGCTCGGCGTGCTCGACCCCGTGTTCGGCCACCTCGTGCGACGTAGCGTGCAGCCCGGGGTGCTGGGCCGAGTGGAAGGAATCCAACTCGTACGCGTCGTGCTCGACGTGCGGCGGCTCCTCGAGCGTATGGTGGAGAAGACCGTGTACCGCCTCGGCCGGCGGTGGGTTCGGGAGTCCGTCCGTCGATGATGTGGGAGGGTGTAAAACGCCCGTCTGCACCCCGAATCAGCGACGAAGAAAGGGCAAAGGGAAAAGAGGAAAAACGTACGCGTTGCCAGGACGTCAGCGCGTCGTCCAGCCACCGCCGGACATCCATCAGCGCCCGCTCAACACCTACATCCCGCCCCGGTTCCCCGCCGACGTGTTTCTTCCCGCCCTCTGCGGCCGCCGGAGGCTCCTTCTCCCCCGCTTCTTCCCCCTCGGCCGTCCCCGCGAGTAATGCCCTCCGGGCGAGTAACTCCCGCTCGAGCGTCGCCCGTTCCACGTCGACCGCCTCCCGATCCCGCTTCAGGCTGCTGATCACGGCCACCAGCGCCGCCCGTTGCTCCGCGAGCGCCGCCGCGCGCGTCTTTTCCTCCGCCAGGGGGAAGGCGTCCCCTTGCTGGTGCTGGTGATGGAGCCGGGCTTCGGCGTGCGCGACGTCCCGCCGCGCGGCGGTGAGTTGTTGCTGCAGCGCGACGAGGGGCGCGAGGTCCGTCCCGTCGATTTCCAAGCCGAGCGGGATGTCGAGGGACTGTCCCGCGACGAGGATCGACTGTGTGTCCGGCTCATGGTGCGGCATGGGTTCGTGTGCGGGTGCAGGTGCGGCGGGCGGAGAGGGCGCGTGCGGTTGTTGGGCGGCAGTGACGAGCGCCTCGAGTTGCGTCCGGAGCCGGTTGTTCTCCTCCTGGATGTTCTGCACCGTTTTCTCGAGGATGGCGCTGTACACCACGGGAAGTGATCAGCGATGGGGAACAGGGGAGCACGACTGACACGCGGAAGGGGACTCACAGCTCGTCCCGTTTCTTACCCCTGCTTCGTCCTGCGGCAAGCCGGTTCGCCTCCCGCTGGCGCGCCTTGCGTTCCTCGACGGTCTCGGGCCGCGTCGTCGCGCCGGGCAAGGACACCGCGTCATCCCCCGTCACCCGCTGCTGACTTTCCCCTTGCCTCGGCCGCTTACCCGCCTGCTCGTCGGCTTCGTCCTCCATTACGCGCTTCTCCCCCCGGTCCTCCGAGTCGGCGTCCTTCCCCGCGCCGTCGCGCATGAGTTCCCCGAAATGGCCGACCTCGAAGGACTCTTCCTCTGGGTGCCCGGGGTCCATGGAGAGCGCGGGGAGGGCGATCCCCATCCCGGATTGGATAAAGCTGTGGAGGTCTGTTTCGGGGTGTGTGGTGTCCATTGTTGGGTGGTTGTGGTTGGGAGGAGGGAAGGAAGAAGGGAGGGAGATTAAGGTGAAGGTGATGTGAGGAGGAAGGAATGCGGATGCGAATTACTCTACGCGGGGGCACCGTTGGTTGACGATCTAGTTTGTTGTGATTGTCACCTCGACCTTCATCCTTCTACCTACCTTGCTTGGCTAATACAGAGAAGGGAGAGAAGGGACCAGCGCAACAGACCCCGATCGTGGTACGTGCATTTCCTTGAGATCGACCCAAAGCCCATTTGACCGCGAATATCTCCGAATCGCACAGACATGCAACCCCGGTAACACACGCCGACGACCGCTCCAGCATGAACGCACCCGCCTGGCAGACGGACGACCTCGCCGAGGAATGGATCGACCATTCGACCTCTCCCCGCTCGGACGGGTCCTCCCGCTCGCCCTCCTCGTTCGATAGCACGAAACGGAAATCATTCGATTCGACAAAGTACGTCGCCCCAGGAACGGGGATGCGCGTCGTCTCGGGACACACGACGTTTCCCTCCCCTCACCCTCCGCCCCAGGGCACCACCGACCGCCAAACAAGTCAGTTGGAATCCCCGCCGGCCTCGGGGTCGTCTGCTTCCTCGAGCCCCGGGGGGAAATCGCTCCCGGCCGGGACGTTCCTCGTCAAGCCTGACGACGCCTCGGAGGACGGGCTCAAGCGGAACCCATTCGTCGGCGCGGCCGCGGCCGAGGCGGGGCTGTTCCAGCGGTTGGAGCTGGAACGGATGTTTGATCCGCCGCCCGGGGGATCTCCTCAACAACAACTCGACGCGCACCCGGAGTCGGCGCAGCACGCGGTGCCCCTGCGGAGGACATCGCATTCCTACGTTCCCGCCCGGCCGAGTCGGTTGAGTAATAGCATGACCCCGTCCGCGGGGGATCTGTCCTCGTCGAGCGGGGACGTGTCGCGGTCCGTCGTCCGTCGGGGATCTCCCTTGGAGGACCAAGAAGACGTGGAAGGGGAACAACAACAACAGATAGAAGACGGATACGACTCGCGGAGCGAATCCTCTTCCTCCTCCTTCTCCGGCGACGACGAAGACGACGACGCCAGCCGCCCCGCCCGCCCGACACGGCACCCCATCCGCCGGTTCTCCGGCGAGCCCCGCTCGATGCACGACGTCGAATTCACCTTCACGCCCTCCCCGATCCGGAAACGCGCGTCGGCGCAGACCCTGCGGACGCACGACTCGCGCTCCTCTGGCGCCGGTGGGTCGCCCGCCGTGAGCGGAGGGGGGAGACCGCCGTTCAAGTTGTTCCAGCGGCACGTTGATCCCGACGCGTGGGATTCCGTCCGCTCGCGGGACCTCATCGGGGGGATTGTCGTCCGAGGGACACCATTGCGTGATCTCGTCTCCGCCGGGTCACCGTCCCCGCGAACGGGGTACATCCGCGGCGTGCGTCTTCGTGTTGATTCCGGCGTATCGCGGGGCACGTCGACGCGCGTCCGACACGGACGGCTCGCGAAGCAGTGGAGTACGAGTAGCGGGTCCCCCGGGAGCGGGAGTGGGACCGAGGCGGAGGAGGAGCGGAGCGCGAAGCGGATCCGGATGAGTACGGAGGGCGAGTCGCTGTCTGTTGAAGATGATGACGGGGATGACGACGGACGGAGGGAGGAGTACGGGTATTCCGCGTCTGGGTCGGAGGATGCGGTCGACCAGCGGTCGTTTACGGCGTCTCTAAACGCCTCGCACAGCCGGAACAACCGGTCCGCCGACTACTCGCGACGGGATGCGTTCCCCGTGGAAGTCTCCTCGGCGTCCGAGGCGCCGTCCGGGGAAGCCGTGGCGCGGGGCGAAAAGCGCACGAGCTGGGGCGAAAAGGGGCAAGAGCTGCTGGCGCGGATCCGGGACGTCGGGACGGATAAGAGTGATTCGTGGAATAGCTGGAGTCGGAGTTCGCCGGGGGTCGAGGAGAAGAGTCGTGGTACGTACATCGCCGTGGCACCTGGGATAGAGGTTGATGACTGCTTGATAGCTTCTGCGTCTCCGCCAGCGCCGCCTCCGGCGCCACAGCAATACGGCACCGTCACCTCGTCCAACTCGGGCGGCACGACATCCTCGAACAATACCATCACCTCGCGCTACCTCTCGGCCGGGATCACGATGCTCGAGAAGATCAAGGAGCGCAAAGTGAGCGATTCGAGCGGGACGGGGGTGTGCACGGATGCGGGTGGCGCGGCAGCAAGGCAGAGTCACCCCGGTCCGAGGGCAAGGGTAGGGCCGGGGAGTCGGGATTCGACGACGAGGGGTACGGCGTCGTCCCAGAGCACGGTTCGTCCGGCCGGTCAGACGCTTGCTGAGAGCGGATCCATTGGGAACGGAACGGCTAGGAGCGCCGTCAGCGCCTCGTCAAGTCGGTCGTCGAATGTCGCCAGTCTCGGGAAAGGCACGGCCCCGAACCTCCGCACGTTTGTCGAATCGGCCTCGGACTCTCCACGGCCAAGCGACGAACCGGATCTGCAAGTGTCCCGTCTGGCACGGTCGCAGCAGGAAGACATGAACCGCTACATCTCCTCGACATCGACCGCGAACACGGCCACCACGGCCGTCTCCACGTCATTCGTCAAGCACCGTGGACCGCCGCCGCCGACGCCGCACGGCAGGGCCCAGGGCGTGCGCACGATCGGGTTGAATGATATCCCGCAGATCCCGCATCAGGTCGGGAACATGGTGTTTGATCCTGCTCGTGGGTGGGTCAAGGCCAAGGCCCCGCAGGCCGACCGGGAAGCAAGTCCGATGGGCGGAGAGGGGAAGAGTTCGAGCGCGGAGAGTGTGGATATCTTTGCGGGGATGGAAAGCTTGCGGGATGAAGAGCAGCTCGAGTCGGCGCCGCATCTCGCGCCGAGGAGAGGACATTTGTCGCCTGTGCTCGAGGTTTCAATGTCGCATCTTCAAGAGGAGACGGTTCACCCCGCAGAGATGGATGAAGCGGAACAATCGATGGCACAACAGGAACCGGCGCAAACGACCTCGCCGGCGTACCCTCCCGACGAGGACGGGCCCGAGACACGGGCTGCAGCAGGCCTCGCTTCGCTATCTCTCGATGAAACGCCAAAAGCAAAGGCGGTGCCGACAAATCAATCCAGCCAGTATATCGAGCAGGATACCCCGGAAAGGCCGATACGACCCGAATTGCGGGAAAGCATCAGTGCTCCGACACCACTGCAAACGGACCCGCTACAAGCAACTCCGGCTGTCCGTTCCATCCTCAAAGTTGGGTCGGCGGAATTGTCAGCTATCAAGGCTAACCCGGCGACCCCAATGTCCGCGATCAAAATTGCTGTACCGGAAGACTCGGCAAGACGGAGTGTCAGCTTTTCCGACGGTCGCACACATGGCAAGATTCTGGAACACAATGCACGGCAGGCGGTCCGCAAACAGCGAAACTGGAGCGCGCTCGCGCCCGAGGACGACATCTTTAACAGCCAGGACGACTCGAATGGCGAGCAGAGTCTGTTGCCTATGCAGCCATCTGTGCGGTCCAAGCGGATACAGAACATGTTGACAGATTTGTCGGGAAATGGTAAGTTCCGAGTGACGACACTGCGGTCTGCCGCTGACCCTTGCTCCAGCCTCTGAAACGCCTTCCAAGACTTCGAATGCGGGATCTCGAAAGCTCAGCCTCTTGAGTGAACCCTCTCCGGCAACAGTGACAGAGACAGACACCGTGCTGTCCGAAGCGAGTTTCCACACACGCGTACGACAAGCCAGACGGAACAAGGCCGACGCGACGTTCTTGACCGAATGTTCGTTTGGCGTCGCTCATGATCGCCTGGTCGAGGTCATTACCGAGGTTCAGCCTTACGAACCGCATTGGGAGCTTCTGAAGAAGATTGATCTATCGAAGCGAGGTGTCGATAGCGTAGCAAGGCTGAAGGAATTCTGCCCGGATCTCGATGAGGCAGTTCTGTGAGTACGATTCAACGTGGTATTGACTGTCACTGACTATGCGTTTACCAGCGACAACAACCAGATAAGCTATTTGAGTGGACTGCCCACCTCGCTGCGTCGGCTTCAAGTCACATTCAACAGGTATGTAACGATACACGCGTGACCGAGGAAAAAGCTAATATTGGCAAACAGACTGACGAATGTCTCATCGGTCGACTACCTGGCGAATCTGCAATACCTGGACGTTTCCCACAATCAGATAGACAGCGTCAATGGTGAGTCCAGGCGACGGTCGGCGACCGCGCACTGACCTTATCGTCAGCCCTAAGCTGCTTGAAACATCTGAGGGAACTCCGGCTGGACTACAATCAAGTGCAAGATCTCAAGGATATCATGGGAATGGACTCGCTCGTAAAACTCAGCGCGAAAGGCAACGCGATCAAGACTGTCGACTTTACATGTGCCCAGTGGTGAGTTGGATCTGCGACGCTTTATCATGTTACTGACGACCACTCAGGACGAACCTCGAGTCCTTGGACCTTTCTCGCAATCAAATATCCCACGTGGAAGGTTTGGAGAAGCTTTCGAGCCTTGCGACTCTAAACTTGGGTCAGTCAGCCGCATGTGCCTGCGAATACATACTTATCCCATCTCAGATCACAATCGCCTTGTCCAATGCTCTGTCTCGACCGATATGCGTAGCCTTCGGGCACTCCGGCTGTCACACAATCGCCTGACGACACTGGACACCTCGCGCTTCCCGCGTCTGCGGTCGCTCTACGCAGACAGTAATCAAATACAGACCCTAACTCATTCGCTGAATCAAAAGTCCGTCCGCCTGGAATACCTCAGCTTGCGGGACCAGGATGTTTACGATCTTGACTTGTCATACGATCACTTGCGAGACGTCAAGCGTCTGTACATCTCGGGTGAGTTTATTGCTCCAGCTGGCGACCGAAGCTGACTCCCTTTCAGGAAACCACCTCTCCAGCCAATTCTTCCCGACGCGACCGCTCTACTCGCTCGTATACCTGGAAGCAGCCGCCTGCTCGATGTCTGAATGGCCGCAGGACTTCGCCCTCCGTCTACCAAACCTCCGAATATTGAACATGAATTACAACTTTTTCGAGGATCTTGCAGGCTTGGAGGGACTGCAGGGACTCCGGAAACTGATGATGATCGGTTGTCGGCTCGGCGAGGAGCGATCGTCGAGCGTGATGCGGAGTGTCCGCCAGATAGGAACGCTGGAGGAGATTGATCTCAGGTACGCAACACGTCGTCAGCCTTGACCGTGGACTCACCCAGCGCCCACAGAATGAATCCGTTAAACTCCAACTTTTACCTGCCGCTGATGATCAACGAGGCGTCGCCCAACACGATGATATATCCGGCGGATGCCAGTGATAGCGGATCGCATACATCTCTATCAACCGACAAGTGGGTGACAATGGACGACAAGTTCCGCCAACTGCTGCCCGACAAGTGGTACTTTAAGCGGCTGGTCTACCGCGGGGCATTGAAGCTCGCCTGCGAGACGATAGGCGTCATCGACGGGATCCAGCTTACGCAGGGGGAGATGCGTAAAGCCATTGAATTGATGGAAGATGCGGCGATGAAAGGCAAGACCGCCGTATGAGGTTGAAATTATAATGAAATGAAGAGATTTACCGTTGTACGAGGCCGAATAATACCGAGGCCATTGTATCCGAGCCTCTATACCAGTAATGAGCATTTGGCGGGGCAAAGCCTGCTCTGCATGTAACACTGATGCCCTCGACAGCTGTGACATAAAGCCAAACTGCTGCTGCTACAAATACTACCCGAAACGCGACAGCGCGCCCGTATCCAGCTTGATCTCGCCCGACGCAATCTTGCGCTGCTTGTCCCTCTCGACCCGCTCCCGCTCGAGCTTTTCCTTGACGGCGATCTAAGCGACGGCTAAGTCAGTCAAGCACATACAGGAGGAACCTCGTACTCACCGTCGTGGGATCCACCACATTCTTCCGCTTCTTCCGCAAGTACCGCTTCCCGCTCTTTGCCTTTCCGCGCATCTTGTGCTTTTCCTTTTCCTGGCGGACCTTTTCGCGCCGCTTGGCGCCCTGGCCGGGCTTCTTCTCGCCCGTCTCGTCGTCCGACCCTTCCTCATCGCTCTCGTGCAACACGCCCGCCTCCTCGGTATCCGCCGTGCCGAGCACCTCGAGCCGCTCCGCCCGCGTCTTCTTGTAGAACGGCACCTCGCGCACCAGCGGCCCGTGTACCGGCCGGTTGGCAACCCCTCCGTCCCCGACGCGGCCCAAGAACGCGTCCGTGTCCATCGTGATCAGATCCGGCTGGATCTTCTCCATCACGCTGCGCACCTCGCGTTCCCGTCGGCGTCCGTACGACTCGTACACGTCGGCTTCGCCGGAGTCGAACTGCGCGATGCCGGAGCCGGGGACGAGGAGGGAGGAGAAGCCGCCGGAGTGGCCGATGCCGAGGATGTCTTCGTACGGGCAGAAACGGAGGCTGCGCGGGGCGAGGCCGGGGAGCGGGAGGGACATGTATGATGATGGTGGTTTCGACGAGGCGTCGTGGAGATCCCGATACACCTACACATCGTTAGCACCAACGCCACCTCCCACCGACTTGAAACTCACCGAAACTCCACCTTTACTGCCGACCGCCAACAAGCCCCTCCCACTCCAATCGACTTCGTGCTTTCCGCCACTCCTCATACCCCACTCACGCACCGTCTTGCCCCAATTCCGATTATCCCACACCTTGACGCGCCCGTCCGCACCCGCGGTGGCCATGTACCGCCCGCACGAGCTCGCCGAGGGGTCGATCGAGATCGACTGGACGGGCCCGACGTGGGCGAGGAGCTTGATGTGTGGCGTTGACAAGTTGGGTGACCAGAGCGTGACGGTACCTACGTAACAGAATCAGTACATGAGCACGGACGGAGAAGGGGGAAGGGGGCGTACCGTTCTGGTGGCCGAGGTGGATGATGGCGTTGTGCCGGTTCTGCGCCATCGCCTGTACACTCCCGAGCCGGGTCTTGTGTTCCGCCACCATCAGCCCAGTACTCGTATCGTGGTACTTGAGGTGTCCGGAATTGCCCTACCAGCGAGACAAGGTCAACCGGGGTTCCGATAGGGGTTTGGGAAGGGGGAGGACGTACGACTGTTGCGAGGAGGAAGTGGTATGGCAGGAATTCCATCTTGGTCACGTCGATATGCTGTTTGAGTTTGCTATATCGCCACCTTATCAGCGGCGTTCCGAGTGGCACACGGAGCGCGACTTACTGCACCTCCGTTCCCTCGCCGTCGTAGATGAACACGTACTTCTTCTGCGCGACCGCGTAGAAGGATTGATCATGCAGGAACCTGTCATTCGGGATCAGCACCAATCTAACCGGGAGGAGGGGGAACGTACTTGATATCGCGCACGGATTCACCGAGTTGTATCTCGGAGTGGAGTTTCCCGGCTTGCCAGTCGAACGTGGCGACGTGTCCGGCATTCGAGGCGATCGCGAGGTGTCTATCTCGACCGCATCAGCACGTGGGGAAATCCCCTTTCCACGGAAGATGAGCACGTACCGTCCGTTCCGGGTATAGTCCACGCTGTACCCGCCCCCACCGATAGTATCCAGCTTCAAGTCAAACTTCTTCCCCCGCGCCTCTACGCCGACACTTTGCGCGATCTCGTCCTGACTGACGCGCCAGGTCCGCTCCCCGCGCTCCTCGTCCACTTCAATCCCGGTATCCATCGGTTCACCTTCATCATCCTCCGATTCATCCCCGAATGCGTGCGAGTAGGAAGTGACGACGGGGTTATTCAAAAACGCCTGGACGTCCTCCCGTTCCCCCCTCGCGCGTTTCTGGGCGACTTGTTCCGACGCGAGTTTCGCACGGAGTTTCTTATCCTTTATCTTGCCCAACTCTTTTGACGGCTTCACATCGTCCAAGTGGGAATGGAGGGAGGGCGCGAGCCGTGTTTGCGGGAGGATCGAGTGGAGGGAGGAGTCGATGGCGGGCTTGTCTTTGCCCCGCTGTACGCGCTGGTGGGGGAGCGCGCGGCGGGGCTTGGAGTGTTTCTTGTCCGGGATGGGACCGGCTTTGGCGAGGAGGGCGTCCATCGTGGCTGGGTGATCGACGGGGAAGGAGGGGAGAGGGAAGGTCAAGGTGTTCACTCTGATCTCACCTTTCCCCTGAAAATCACGTGTCGCCAGTAATCTTATTTGCATCCGCCTAGCAATCGGAGACATGGTCAAGCAGAACATGACGACACCATGCAAGGAAAGGGAAAGACGTGTCCAGCCAAGGATGTCCACCTCGGTCGCCCACCTGAACAGCATCGCCCACGGCCCCACACGCCCGCATGGCCCCTCCGACGCGCACGCAGAGCACGGGGGCATGGGCGAAGCCACGGCCCCGCTGATGCGGTTCCTGCTGAACGGACGGAACGCGAGTTTCTTCGCGACGTGGTATGCCTCGGAAGCGGTGTGCTTGGGCATGTTCCGGTGAGTCCCGTCGAACGAAGAGAGACCTCTTCAGAGCGTGCGAAGGGTTCCGCTGATTCGGAGGTGTGGGTAGGTTACTGCCCCCGATACCGCGGCAGCTGGTCATGGCCCTCATCTGGTCCGCCACAAACTTCCGCGCAAAGGATATCAAAGCGCTCATCAAACTCCACACACACGCCTCGCACGCCGAGTACGTTCCCGTCGTCCCTCATCACCTCCTGTCCGATCACCTTCGCTGATCCTCTGCCTGCAGTTTCGAACGTCGGATATCCCCGCTCGTCGCCCTAGGTATCCTCTCGATAAACACCCACAAGGGGATTCAATACGTGCACATGCACCCGGGCTTCCGGCACGGCCTTCGGAACGCCCTCGCGAACGGGTACGTCCGTCTCTTCCCACGCGATTTCTTCCGGCTGACGAGGCGTGGTGCTAGTGGGAAATCAAATGCCTTTGGCGTGTCGTATGTCGTCACGGAGGACGATGGCTCGGTCGAGCCCCCGCCGAGCGTGGAGGAGCTGGTGGAGCACGGGAATAGCGTATGGGAGGTACGTCCGACCAGACGCCCCTTCAAATCCCCTCCGAGGACTGATTTTCGTCCTTTTCCCTCTCTCGTTCCGCCACTCTCTCTCCGCCTCGCCACGCACCCTTCCTCCCACGCCTCTCTTCGCTCGCTGCACCTCGCCACGCCTCACCTCGATCCCCTCGGTTCGTCTCGCGCAGGGAATGCTCAAATACATGGTATCCTCCCGCCTCGACGCGCCCGGCAGCGACTCGGACCGCCCAGAGCAGGCCGTGCTGGATCTCCTCCTGGAGAGCGGGCTGATGAGCGAGGCGTGAGCCGGTTTCCCCTCGCCTATTTTTTTCGGGGGCTGATTGGGCGGGGCTAGCACGAACAAGCGCTCCGGGCGGTTCACGTTGCAGATCACGAGCAAGGGGTTCCAGTTCCTCCTCGAGGACCGGCTGGCGCAGATATGGCAAGTGTTCATGTATTATGTGGGGATCAAGACGGTCGGTACACTTTTTGCGGAATTGGGAAAGGTGCTGATTGTTGGGTGGGTAGGCAAAGGCCCGCCATGGAGGGGACGATGGAGTCGAGATATTAAAATTGTTTTTCACGCTGGGGAACATGCAACTCGGCCGCGTAAGCCTCCTCTTCCACCTTTCACCGCCAACGCAGAACGGCTCACCCCTCCCGCCGCAGGCATACTCCGCCGCCGCGCTCCCCGCGGCCCAATCGCCCGTCCTGGACGACCTAGAAGCCTACGGCCTCATCTACCGCCGCCCCGCCCTCCCCTCGGGCAAGCGACACGACCAGTTCTACCCGACGGGCCTGGCGACGACGTTGTGTGCCGGTTCGGGGGCCGCGGAGGGAGGGGTACATGAGGGCGGGAAGGGGTTCTTGATCCTGGAGACGAATTATAAAGTATACGCGTATACTTGTGAGTCTCTCGGTCTCTTGTTGGAGATCGGGTGCTGATGGTGATGTCTGGGCAGCGAACGAGTTGGAGATTGCGATCTTGAACCTGTTTGTGGATATTCGCGTGCGCTATCCGAACTTGATCGTCGGCAAGTTGGAGAGGGATACGGTCAAGCGCGCGATGGAGGAGGGCATCACGGCGAGTCAGGTTAGTACGGTGTGGTCGCGCGGAAGTGAGGCTGATGGTCCGTTGCGTAGATCATTAGTTACTTGTCGACGCATGCGCATCCGCAGATGCAGAAGAATGTGAGTGCGCTTGCGGTCGTATCGTGCCGTACTGACGTGCCGCGCAGAATCCCTTGCTGCCGATCACCGTCGTCGATCAGCTCCATTTGTGGGACAAGGAACGTAACAGACTGAACATGGACGAAGGTCAGTTCTCCCCCGCTCCTGGTTCCTCCTGCTACATCACGTCGACTCACACTTTTCGTGCCCAGGGGTCCTCTTCAAACTCCGCCAAAAACACCTCTACGAAGACGCCGTCGCGCACGCAAAGACGCTCGGCAGCCTGATCTACCACTCGGACGCGAACCGGCAGTCGACGGGGTTCGTGGGGAACGTGTTTGTGTCGACGTTTGCGGCGGGGCCGTTGAGGGATTATCTGAATACGCGGCGGGCGGAGCATGAGATGTATTAGGGGATGGGGTGGAAGAGGTGGTTTGGTATGGTGTTGGAGTTGCATTATGGGTTGTAGATATTAGCATGCTGATCAGAAGCTCAAAGGCGTAGAATTTTGGAGATTAGCTGAATCCGATAAAGGTACCACCCGTCGCGATCTGGCCTGCAGCGCAACAGCGATGTGATAATTTGCCCTTGCTTGTAGGCTTTGCAGACGTTTCACTTCTCTTGCTTGCTTCCATTCGAGGCAACAGCGCAGCAGCTGGAGCGTCCGTGACGACTCCGATCTTGGACCTGTCCTGGCCAAGATGCGGTCGCAGAGGCAGAAGGCGATGTCGGAGGGGAGAGAAGCTCGCGACAGAAAGGAAGGCGAACCTGCTTATAACATATGGATTATAAACATGGCGTCCAAAGTTACCTTCAGAAGCAATTGACGGTGATCTGTCGAATAACCCAATCTTGCTTGCTCAACCAAAAAAGTAGCCAAGGTAAATATGGCGCGAAGCACAAGATCCTTCACAGAGCATCCCTGGTCAGTCGCACCGGTAGGACCCGATCGCAACGATACGTCCGGGGGACCTACTCTGTCCGCATCAACCTGGGCAAGTGTTACATCTGCAGAACCGTTCTTCGTTTGATATCAAGGGGAAGTCGTTGTCGACCGAAGTGGCACTAGTTTTGGATCACGACATGTAACGGACGGCAGGTCGGAGCAGCGGGCGCATGGAAAACAGACTCTCGAAGAGAACGCCCCATACATTCTCCTGCCTCAGACATCACCTTTTCTAGAACGCAGCATCGACGCTGACTGCGACTCTGTCGGGTGGGGTAAGTCGGAGCAGCCGGATAGTGATCGGACTGCCGAAATGGACGCCGCCTACATGATCATGCCTGCAACATCCCCCTCTCGGGTCGGAAATCATTGGGCATGGCCTGATCGTGGAACTGAATGCAATACATCGCAAACTTCTATCAGGTATTCCCAGCCTGAGTCACTTGACAGATCAACGGACATGACAGGTGAGCACGAAGCAGAGACTCTTACCTTGAATCTGCCATTCCGAGCTCGCCCGCCTTTCGCGTTGGCCCTGGCATGGCTCATGGGTATCTTTCCCGTGGACCTCTTCTTACAACACAGGAGTCCGTAGAATGGGGGTACGTACCTATCGCCAGTCTCCGTACAAAGGGGATCCCGTTTAGCTGGTGAAGCCTATTCGAAGCGACGACGGTGCAGCCGCGGTGTGACGATAGCTTGCGATCTCAGTTGGTCACCCTTCCTCGACCAGCTTTTATCTTCAAACACCACCTAGCACCCATCATCCCCCTTAGTTGAAACATCGTTGGTCAAGGACTGACATCGTCGCTTGACTTCTGTACAGGATTTGGTCATCTACAGCTGGGGACAGCTCGCGCGGCGTGTAAAATACTGCCGAGACCAGGATCGAATAGATCGCAATCTGTCGTCGACCAGCCCAACCCTGTTATCGCCCCGTGGTGAGTTCATGTTGATTTCTCGTTAGCATTGCGTTTCGCATGTCTGATGTTTGTTCGTGGGATTGTTTCTTGCGTTACAGTGGGAAAGAATGGAAGTTCGTCTCAGGTGGCGACTGGAAGGGAGTCAAATGTGTACGTGAGCCGGCCTGTTCTCAGGCGTTACCCTGGCCATATCCCGGAAGAGACAACCGCGGCCTTTGTCAGTTGCACTGGCTGGAGCAGTACGATCGAAACCGGGATGAGAAGGAAGTGCCGTCTCCCGTTCCAGGATCGCGCGATCTTCCGATCTGTGTGTAAGAAGTCGTCTGAGCTGCGAAGGTACAGACAAGAATTATCGAAACCATGTGAATATGTGGACAGCGTGTAGAGATAATCTGAGGAATAGTACATCTATGAAACTCTCTGAGATGTCCCCTTATAGAAGTCCAGGGACGAAAATTCATGTTCAGTGTTGGAATACTCACCTGATTTCCAGAAGGTAGAATTCTAGGAGTCCAAGACTTGCTGGAGAAACCGGAAGGGTCTTGAAGACAAGTGTTAGTGACGGCTAGTCAAGATGGCCTTCAGCAATGAGTTCTATAGGAGGTTGTATAGGAGGCGGTTGAGAGGTATTGGGGGCCACGAGGTGGAAGAGGTGAATCGCTCTGAACTACTGACACGGTATGACTGCTTCTGGCTATCTGCTTTGAAACTCCAGATCGAGCGCAGGGCAACATTTGCCTCCCGATCGCGATAGGCATCGTTGGCGCTCCAGTTTCCACTCTACTTTCGTCGAGGAAGCAGCGGAGCAAACAGGGTATCGCTTCGGACTCCGCAATCGCCTCAATCCCCGATGTCATACTGGATCTCATGCGCAACGAAACGCCGAAGGCGAGCGAAATGGACAGTACAAAGGAGGGCCAATCTGGTTTCTAGCTTATATACCTTGCACGCGAGGCCTGAGCCGCTCGACTGATGTGGATAGATCCTCGCCCGGTTCAGTAGTTACCGTCCGTTGCACAACGCCATCTAACCAACGGCTTCGAGAAATAACGAAAACAAGGCAGATATACCACAACGCGCAGGAGGCACTCCTGCTCAAACCTAGGAGCGCATGTCGGAACGATTGAGCGATGACGGGCAGCCTGTACCAGAAGAGTACAGCTCCTATTATGTCATGCCAGTGTCACCCCCTCCCCAGATTGAGTATCAAGGGAGATGGCCTGCTTGGCCTTTGGAGGGAGACACGATACAACCATCCATCACACCTCTCGATCGGGTTGTCCTTACGGAAGCCCCGGCGAGTGAAGTGACAAGAGCAGGGACTTATCTTGACGATGCCGTGCATGTATACAATGATTCCTTTGGTGGGTCCCGCCACATCTCCCCTAGCTAAAATGTTTGTAACCAAGGCCTAACGCTGTCATTGTCTTCTGCAGGGCGTATCCATTCGCAAGCGACCTCTCGTTGGACCGATGATGGGGTGTCTCGAAACGCAAATCCAAACAGGCGACTGCCCGCCGAGCATGCGCCTGACACTGTTGTTGCTGCTGCGCCGTGAGTCGTGACTGACCCATGATGGACTTGTCCATATGTCTGACTTCGGTGTTTAGACCTTGGAGCTCACAGAAGGAAACAAAAAGGAAAAATTTGGGGGATCCTCAGTGGCCGACGACGAAGTGTGCTGCTGTGGGATGTATCGTCAAGCTACCCCTCCCATTGCCCGCAGCAGGGGAAAGAGAGCACCCTGACCTTTGCATGCGACATTGGATGATCGAGAGCGGTTACAAGAACGACGGTGAAGCGCCCGTGATATGTGTGCGTCCAGGTTGCGGGGAGCAAGTTCCGTTCTACCTTCCGGGAAGGTCCACCGACCTGTGTCCACAACATCGTCGGGAGCTAGGCAAGACGAAGTGGATTCCCGGGCTGACCAAGGCAGGAAACGTGTAGGGCAGGAATAACTTGTAACCCTTTCTCCTGCGGTAATGTTTTGGAGTCTCGCGATAACACTGTATACTTAATAGCTATTTGGCACTTGCAGTCTTAGCCTCCCTAGCGAAAGGGAATAAAGAATCACATGGCCGACTGCCTGTCGTCGTTCCCGATGCGTTTCGTCCTGGCGACGCGGAGATGCGGCCATGACCCGTAGTGCTATGATTCGAATTTACCCCGTCGCTTTCCAGAGTCACTGGTCACCTAGAGTATGCCTAGACACTCCGGCTTTCGGCTCATGAAAGCCTGAAACACGTCGAGCGGAGACCTATATAGCTGAATCTCATCAGTCTCGCGATCGCAGGTGCCCGGATGCAAACCAGGTCGATTGATGGTGTTGGCTGAAACGCGAAGAACCATCAACATATCAATCTCAAGTTATCCAGGCAACATCTCCAACAACTCAAGCCGTGGCTTCTCCTTTCATCGTTTCAGAGAGCACCTCAGCTGTGTCGGTGGCGCGATCGCACCCATTCCCAGCCCTTCGACAACGGCAGCGCATCGCATGATCCTGACACCACCACCATGAACGGCTTCTACGGCGGCTTTGGCGCACAGCCGATGAACTACGCACCGTCCATGCAAGTTCAAGTTCCGTATGCACCGACGAAACCTCCGCCATACGACCAAGGATTTACTGGCGAGTTATGGGCGTACATGGTGGGGAAGCTCAAGGGGAGGACATATGCGGATGCCGATTGGAAGTTTCTGGTGGAGAACTTGGCGAAGTGCGATACGGCGGATTACTTGTGAGTGTGCATTAAGGTTCGCTAAGGACGTATGGCTTACGCATCTCTGCTGTTTAGCATGGAAGTCAAGGGGATCAGCATGAGCAGCCATGTCTTCTTCAGAGACCCCTATTTCCGTAAGTGTAAAAGCAATCCCGTTCGTTGGCAGTCGACGGAAACGCCTAACTTCCATACAGTTAGCAAGATGTTAGCAACCCAAAATTCCTATGACCCAGATCATCCAATATCAAGATATAATGTCGAGATCAAATCTCCACTTCATGAATTGCAGGGAAAGGTGCCAGAGCTGGAGATTAGGCACATACGAGATCGCAATACAGTTAGTCTGCGTTCGCCGTCAGCACTACAAGTCACTCATCTCCATCCTTGCAGCCAGACGTCATCTTCGATACCCTTTCTTACCACTTCATCAGCGGAGGCGCGATACGCAACATCCGAATCGGAGAAAAGCAGCTCAAGGAGCAGACTATGACCGTCTACGTTCAGTTCTTCAGCATCGAGACATACCTTGAAGCCTTTCTGCCGCACATCAAGAACCTGAAGAAATGGGTCGACCCGACAAACGTACGCATCAAGGGCATTCCGTCTGGCGGACGCAAGCTCTACGACAGTGTCTCCGCATACATTTTCAGCAAATGGGGGAAGATCTTCGACATCAGGTTCAAGGATAAGCCGGAAGGGTGTGATTGTTATGTCAGGATGCCTCTGCCGGCGATTGCGGAAGATATTCGTCGGTTTGATTGGCGGGATCCAGATGTGCCGCTGGAGTTTCGGAATATTGACACAAGTTCGCCTTGCTATGCGTTGTGGGGAGGAAACGGCAAACCTGCGGGAGCCTTTGTGGATAAGCCGCTGGTAAGCACTTTCCTCAGCTCGACATCATTTGTGCTGACCTGTTTATACAGAACGAATACATGTCAAACGCCGTCGAGAGGAACCTCAAGGCACATCTTTCTCAACAAGTGGCGATCCAGCTACAGCAAACGGCTCATCCAGGCTACAATCCTGCACCTGTCTTTAACCCCGGAATGCCGCCAATCGGCAACGGTATTCCCATGATGGGCAGCGCTACCCCATTTCCCGCGATGGCTGGCAACGCCACACCGTTTCCCAACGTGGCCGGGAACGCCACGCCTTTCCCGAATATGGCTGGCAACGCCACCCCCTTTCCGAACGCAGTGGGTAACGCCACGCCCTGGAACTCCTACAACAACTACGCGCCTACACCTTTCAACTCGTTCTCCCTCGACAATCAAGTTCCGACAGCGTTCGACCCGAGATTCCCGCCACCGGCACCGCCGATGATGGGTGGTAACACTCCACCGCCGAACAACATGGTCGATACAGCATTCTCGAAGCGAGCCAATGCAAATTTCAAGCACAACGAGAGGACGAAGGCGCGTGCTTCGCGCGGACGTGGAAGTCGTTCAGGACCAGTATTTGCTGATCGTGGTCGTGGCTCTCGCTCAAATGGTAAGCCAGACAAGACCACTTGATACGTTGCCTGCTCATTTCCCTTTCCAGACGGGCATGACCACCATGATTCGGGAATGGCTATGGACGTCGATACGGAGCATTTCGAAACGGGTTCGCAGAAAAGCTCGCATTCGAACAAGAGCGGATCGAAGAAGCAAAAGAGCGTGCCCAAAGCACCTCGCAGCCAATCGGGAAGAGTCACAATCAGGTACGTGCTTTCAGGCCTCTGCTCTCGCAAACTCTGATTTCGTCTCAGCGATAAACCGCCTAAAATATACGAGCTATTTCCTCGGGACGAAGAGGAAGATGAACTGGCCGGCGCTCGGAAAGCGTACGCCAATACTGTCGCTTGGAACTTGCCGGAGAGTGTGAGGCGGAGGGAGGAACTTGTGCGGATCATACAGAAGGATCAAGAGGAACGCACGAAGAACAGACGAAAGAAGTATCAGATTCTGAATGACCTCGCGAGGGAACAGAATGAGCAGATCCGCGCGTCCAATGCGTTGTCGGTAAATGGAGACGGGCAGTTATAGAAGCTCGTGTCGGGGAGACCGTTGGGAAGGAGGCCAGCTAAGCTGGAATGACCAAAAAAGTTGTAACGAAGTCTCGATAGACATATGAAGCAAAATTCGGTCTAGCAGGGCTCTGTGGCTATAGTGCGAGTGCCGGCCTTGCTAGGGCTTTTGCCTGCAAAGACATCGGGATCGTAGGTGACCGTCTGAGTCGGAAGCAAGCATTGTATCATGATCCCGGCAAACAATGTTCGCTGTCTATAGAGGACGATCCTGGTGGGCTAAGTCCAGTGAAGAGCACGTTGAAGAACGCATATGCCGCCAGTGCATTTAGAGATGTTGCTGCGTCGAGAGCAGAGCTGGAGTCCAGATCTCGTAAGCTTGAAGTAGGAAGGAGGAAGAACGAGTCGAGCATCGACGTACCTCACGACATAGATGAAATTCTTGAAGAATTCCGGGTAACGCTTCACGAGGAAAACGTTGGCGGCATAGGCCACCGCAAAGGATGTAGCTATGACATTGGCCGGCCTATGGAGAGTGAAGAGAGTCCAGTTATGGGAAGCAATTCACAACCGTCGTGTCGAGAATGGCTCACGCTTGTGGTACTGTTGTTGCGCCGTCGCATATGATGGCAAAGTTGACCTTTTTGAAATCGAACCGGGTATGTGGATACCGTTTATGGAGATACCAGCATACAAGGGGAACAGCAACGCCCAAAGGGAATCCGAGGTAGAGGACCTGTTCGAAATAGGGATATATTCAGCCAAGGGTCAAGAGACGGTCAAGATCATGCTCACTTGGTATTGTCCAGCGAAAAACCTCTTCGGCGCTACCAGACCGAAAATCACAGGTGTTTAAGCGACATGCAAGACACCTCAGATGTGAAGGTGCTCACCCACAACTCCCCAGATCACAGATGCATTCATGAAAATGAAAGGTTTCCGGCCATCCCACTGCAAGCGAACAATTCACATAAGCAGCTACTCCTGGACCAGCACACGGCAGGGCAACTTGAGCTTACTTGTCCGGTAGGGTCGATCTGACTACCATCCAAGAAGGGCCTTTTGGCGCTTATCACCTGATCCAAGACTGCATAGTTGACGAAACAGCCGATAATCGATCCAAGAGTCTGGGCTAGAAACATCTACCGCAAAGATCCCTGTCAGGAACGTCCGGCTAGGGTTTTCGGCACAGCTTACATGTTTGGGATTGACATGCACTGACAAGCGGCGGTCAGTGTTGATCACAATTTCTTTGCGACTTGACAAGTTGACCTACTGTAATGTCCCAGCTTTTGGTCTGCAAGGAGATTGAGCGCCTGCGCCATCGCCATATAGCCCATACTTTGCAGAGGCATTTCTGATTGAGTTCACGCGATGACCCTGGATCGAATCCGGCTCACCATTTGAACGTGACGCTATTGACCCGATATTAGCTATGGGACAGGTATCCGAAGAGCGATCGACGTACTTGGCGATAGGTCTACCGGGGTAGATTATTCCGGCTATCCTAGTGCGATCTGCTTTCGATCAACGACCAAGGTACTGTCCGAAGGAACCTACCACTCTGTCAATACGTTCAATCCAGGGGTCGTATTGGAGATCGCCGTAATACACCCGATAGGTATTAGGAACGCCGCGGCAATAGCTACGGCGAAGAACAGGAACCAAACAGGTGTCTGCAGGTCCGTCGTCGTTACCAGAATGGCTGCGTAGGCGAACGAGGTCAGCATATTCCATGCGCTGACAAGATATATCTACGCACTTCCTGCGAGCAGGTTGAGGGCAAGCGTGCCCAAGTACCACGAAGTAGGGACACTTTCGTAGGCTTGCATAAGTTTATTGTGTATGTCTTCGTGGAGATGCCTCTTCCTGATCGCTGACGGGATGATGTCAGGGTAAAGGATGACCAACGGTCAAGCTTGACCCACCCTGGATGATGTCCGAGCGGTGCCAAATGATCACATGCGTTATCACGGCGGAAAGTGCCGCAAAGTTTAGCCCGTACGAAAGTGCACTACGAAAATCCCTTTAGCTGTCGATTCTGCAACTGGCTGCGAGGAACTCACAAATACGGCGTAAGCAGAAGAGGTTTCGCTTTCTCCCAAGCATCGTCATTCAGTGACAGATCCGCGTTCAAAACGCCCATCACGTCGAAATGCTCGTATGTGCTGTTGTACAAGCCTGCACTGGTCGGCGCCGGAAAATCACGGGCGTTCCTGTCGTCGAGATTCAGCGAGACGTGTTCGAATTCGACAAACCACTTACCAAAAGTTCGCAGCCAACAGTAAAGGGACAACAAACCAAATCATGCCCATCAACCCAGCGAAGTAATTCAACTGAGCCCACCACGGCGTATAAAGCGGTCCATTGCTGCCGATCGTGCTCCAGTCCAGGCTAAAGTTGAACATGCCGAGCCCGTTATACCCTGATCCGAGGGTCCGGAGGAGCCAGGAGTTGTTGTTGATGTAACAAAGCGTGGCGATAGAGGTAAGCGTCGGGAAAAAGACGCTAGGCAGGAACTGGTTGGCATATCTTCAGTCTTCGCGAATCTGAGGCCAAGGAATCGCATTACCTGGTAGAAAAAGCAAACGGTCCCCACCACCATGAAAATATGAAGCCTCTTCTGCGTCATCTTGGACCGATTATCATGCAACGTGGTAAACAGCTGCACGGTGACGAGCGTCGCGGGCCAGTGCATGGCTGTCGGCTTGATCAGGATATCTTGCAGCATGCCTACAACACTCTTCGTGAGCGGTGTTCGTGGTGTTGCCAGCCAGAACGTACCAGCAAGGCCGAACCCTGTGCATTGGGTCACGATCAACAGCACGATACTGCTCACAGCACCCATTGTTTTGTGATAGTACAACCGCAGGATGATGACTGCAGCGAGACGTCAGGTTTTGGATCTGGATTGGCGCGGTCCATCAACTGCTTACCGATGTCTGAGGCGTACGCCGATGTTCCACCTGAGCTTGCTATGATCCCACTATCGAAGAAGTGGCTTAGACCGAGAAGGGTATCGTCTTGTGACTATTCGGCTCACATCAAGACATGTTCCTTGATCGAGCTAAGCACGACGACCGATCAGCTTCAGAACCGGCGACGGAATACGCTGAAACTGACAATGGTCCGGGATTCAGCTCGACACCGCATATGCGCATCGGAGGGATGTATGTTGCCATTAGGTTTCCCAAGGGGTAGGTTGTCAGGAGCACGAAGTATATGGAGAATGATGGTGCACTGAAAATCGACAACATGAGCAGTGAGGCCCAGAATCCGGCAGAGTATGCTCACTTTGATTCTTTATTCACAAACATGTCACATTATCATTGCTCAATATACTTCGAGCCATGCATGGAGGCAAACATCACTCACTGAAGTAAAACACCTTCATACCCCCGTTATCAGCTTTCTGCCTTGACCGTAATCCCCTCGACTTACCTGACTCGCTGCAGCCCCTAGCACGCAAAAGATAGAGCCCAAAAGCACCGCTCTAAAAGTCAACGACGGTAGACTCGGATCATCGGTCGACGGGACAGTCTTTGCGTTATCCACTGTACTTCAGCCTATCCGACCGCTACGATTTCGCCAAGAGGAAATGCTCACCCTTGCCACCATCTCATCCATCGAGAAGTCATCCGTCTCCTCTCTGGCCGCGTTCAGCGGCTCTCCATCCTCGAGAGACGGCTTCCCTTCCAGATCCTCACCCAGCAACCCTTGCGATTCGGGAACGCGTCCCGCCTCATGATCAACTTCGAGCAGTTCGTATGCCTCTGCTTCGAAGTATTCGTTGGCGTCGGCAGAGGCGCTGAATGGTCGACCGCTTGGGATGTGGTCCATCTTGATGAGCGGGATGAGAGGTATTCTGCATTCGCTGAAAAGTGAGACTCCGTGAGAGGTTGTCGATTGTGTCTCTGCGGTCTTCTCAGGCAGAATTGCGCGTCGCGTTTCGACTCAACGTCGCCAAAGAGAGGAACGGATGCAATTGTGAGGCTCTGCTGTCAAGCGCTGACCGAAGGCAAATGGTTCGTGAACCGATAGAGACGACTTCACCACGACACCACCTCAGCAATCGATATCACTGTAATTGCCTGCACATGAACGGCACAGGTCTCGGAGTGCGCCCCACCACCGAGAACCGGCCCCGCGCCGGAATCGGAAGCGGGATGGGCGGATGCATAAAGTCAAAACGTGCTGTGCGAGATAGTGGTCCGGTTTCGTCTGGAAGGTTATATATATCCATCGAGCAGTCCAACGACAGCAAAGCGGAGGAGCAGGCTCGCGGTCCAATCATGTTGGTGCTTCTTGGACTGGCTGCGTTGGCGTGTGTCCATGCGCAGAAGCACGACCCTTCAGCCCTAGCCGCTTCGCTCAACCTCACCTCGTCGTTCACCTACGACTTTCCCCTCAACTCGTCGATAAAGCAGTATAGTGACACCACAACCCGCAAAGGATCGAGCTATACCAAAGGAAATAATGCCACCATCAACTACATGCGAGGGAACTGGAACCTCGAACGGAATAATGTGCAGTTCGGACGACAAGCTCTGTCCTTTGTTGCCGATCCCGATCCATCGGAGAATACACTGGTCCTCGCCGCCCAGTACCCCGCAGGCTCATACAGCCACGCCACAGGCGGCGCGCAATTCTACAGCGCCTTTCCGAACATGACAGCCCCAGCACGGGGGATGCTCCTCACCTACTCGGTATACTTTCCGAAAAACTACGATTTCGTTAAAGGCGGGAAACTGTCGGGACTAAGGGGTGGCGTAGTGGACGGATGTGCGGGCGGGGAGAAGACGGATGGGACGACGTGCTTCAGTGCGCGGCTGATGTGGCGGACGGGCGGTGCAGGCGAAGGTGGGCTCTCTGTCAAATCAGCCCAAACTATGCTGATTCTCCTCAGTCTACGTATATATACCCACAATCAACGGCCTCTGTGATCAACCCAACGTCATCTGCGACCCGCAATACGGCACCTCCCTCGGCCGCGGGCAATTCACATTCCAAGCCGGCGCATGGAACGACATGGCACTCTACGTCCAACTCAACGACCCCTCCAAAGCAAACGGAATCATCCAGTACGTCCCCTCCATCTCTTCCTCCTCGCGTACTAACCCCTCCTTCCGTAGACTATGGCACAACGGCCAAAAATCAATCGACTTCACCAACCTCGTCCTCCGCACATCCAGCGCCATCCCGAGCGTCGGCGGGCAAATGTTCTCGACCTTTTTCGGAGGGAGCGATCAGACCTGGTCGACGCCCAAGACGCAGTATACGTATTACCGGCAGATGGCGATGTATGCCGGCCCTGGCGTGAGTCAGGGCGGCGGCCAAGGGGGAGTAACTGTTGGGCAAGCGGCTGCGACGGAGGTCAACGCGAATGCGTCTGCGAGTGCGACGAGTACGACAAGTCCGACGAGCAGCAGCGCAAATGTGCCAGGACCGACGAGCGGGGCGTTATCAATAGCCCGGCTGAACGGGCTGGTGGGCCTGATCACCTTGGTCATGGGTCTAGCTATAATCATCTAGAGTCCTCATAATAACGTTGTAAACGGGTATCAATCATAATCTATGCGCATGGACGATCCGTCCCTATTTTCTATCACCATCATACAACAACGACGCCAAGCCATACCTAATCGCCAACGCGACCACGCTACCCGCCACCTGCAGCGCCATCACGCATTTCGTCAACGTCGGTTCCCGCATGGGCCCGAGGTGGACCAGTATGACCGTCGGGAGGGTCAAGTTGGTTGCCGAGGTGATGGTACCCGTTGCTGGATCCTCGGTCAGGCGGGTTAACCGAAGCGCCGCGAGGAGACGAAGCATCGCGCGAGTCCGGAGTGGTGGCGCCACGGGGAACGGCACGACGGACGGATACAGCTTGTCCGTTTTTTCGTCATAGTTCGGTACCCGATGCCTCGGGCACGGCACAAATCCGAACAGCTGCGGACAGCTGAGCAGGAAATTGAAGATTTGCGGGATGAAGAAGAGGAGGAGCGTTTTCGAGTAGTGTGCTTGAATGGCGACGACGGCGAGGGCCATGCCTGTAAAGTAGCAGAGCGTGTCTCCCGGGAAGGCGCGGGCGGGGTACCTGGAAAAGGGGTTAGCGGGGTCGAGGTGAGATGGAATAGGACGCACCAGTTGTGGAAGATGAATCCCGCACAGACACCGATGAGCGGTCCCATAAAGTACAAACTCAACAGGTGCCTCTGAACAAGTTCCTGACTTCCCCTTCGGAGGATCGCTCCCCCCTCGAGCAGTACCCACTCCCCAACCGCCACCCTCGGCCACACGGGGATATAGAGCAAATCGTTGACCATCACGCTGAGCGCGATGACCAACGCCTGGCCCACTTCCAGCCCATTGACGCCGGCGAGGATGTTGATACTGTTCGTGGCAAACGTGCTCAATAACGCCATGTAGGCGTAGTACATCCACCCGAGATCGACGGTTTGCCCGAGGTAGGCGCGCACGGGCCGCGGCATGACGACGGTCGTCAGCCCGGATTCGGCGTAGTAGACGAGGAGGAGCGGGATGGATGAGATCAGAGGGATGGGGAGTTTATGTCGCCAGCGGATGTCGAATATGTCGTCGAGGAAGCCGAGGAGGGTGGCGGTCATGAGGGAAAGGAGGGCGGAGAGGTACAGCGTGAGCTGGAGCGAGGCGTCAGTTCTGGATGTTGCGAATATAGGAAAAAGGTTGCCTACCTCTTGAAGGGGAAACGTCCGTGTCCCGACCGACTCGCCGACTTTGCCTTGATTCGATCCAAGCAATGGCGTGTCCGCGAGAGAAGCTTCAAAGTAGTGCGAAAATGGAAACGGGATAAACACCATCAGGCACGCAAGATAGATTGCTGCACACGGGAGACCCATGCTTTCTGGTCTGGCGCGAGGAATCAGCTTGAGGATCCTCCTACGGGCGAGCTCGAACTACGCACATGTACTGCCCCTTGGAACCCTTCAACAGATCCCTCCCCTTCAACCCCTTGTCCATAAACGCCTCTCCCAGCGCCGGAACAGCATACACCGCGGCAAGAAACGCGAGAATAGAGAACCCCGCACATGCCTCGAGTGCGGGAAAGGCTGTTGGTGGCGGTAATGGGATGTGCCGGAGGATCGGGAGGTTGAGTGTCGGTGATTTGCGTGCGGCCGAGAGGAGTGGATGGAGGATGAGGGATGTTGCGATTGGCGCCAGGGTGAGCGGGACGACAAGTGATAGGGTCCGTGGTGGCATAGGTGGCGGTCTTGATGCCATTGTCAGCGTGATGGCGAGCGATGGCTATCAGAGATGTTGAACGAACCCACTTGAACCCAGTAACCACTCACACTCAATATTCCCAAGTTCCACGGCCACGTTCTCGGTCCGCTACTGTCCGAAATTCACCGGCGGCCGAAACGCGGAGTTGACCGATGTCGTGCTTGCGTTGTCGTCTCTTCCAATCCAATCGCCAGACATTGTCGGGTTGTCGGGTATACATATAGACAAACAACCGCCAGGAAACACTTCACGAACCTTGTTTCCACATCCCACACACCATGTCCGCCAACGCCATCTTCTCCACCCACAGACTTTTCAACAAGACCGCCCTCATCACCGGCGCCTCGGGCGGCATCGGCGCGGCCACCGCCATCCTCTTTGCGCGTGCGGGAGCCAACGTGATCATCTCGGCGCGACGAAAGGATCAGCTCGCCAAGGTGGCCGAGGAGGCGAGGAAGGCGAACAAGGACGGCCAGACGGGGCAGGGGGGAAAGGTGTTTGAGTTGGTGTTGGATGTTTCCGATCGACGGAGCGCGGATGGTATGCAGCTCTTTGGCTCGGGAATCCTTGGGTATGGCTGATCCGGTTTGCTAGACATCCTCGAGAAGCTTCCCGCGGATTTCAAGAAGGTCGATATCCTCGTCAACAATGCCGGTCTCGTCTACGGAACCGACCACGTCGGCGACATGTGCGTATCTTATTCCCCCCGGGGCGGAATCAGCTCACCCGCTCTAATAGCAACGAGACAGAGGCCGACACCATGTTCAACACCAACGTCATGGGCATGATCCACCTGGTACGTCCTCCTTTCCCCTCGCTCGATCGAAACCTGACCTGGACTCCACGTGCAGACCCAGATCTTCGTCAAGCGTACGTTCCCCGTATTATCCCTTGCAGGCGACACAGCGCTAATCACCCATCCCCGAGCGCAGACTTCAAGAAGAACAACGCGGGCCACGTCATCCAGCTCGGTTCCGTCGCCGGTCGAGAAGGCTACGCCGGTGGATCAATCTACTGCGCGACCGTGGGTTCTTCTTCTTCTCCCTGCCTCGAGTTGGACCGCTAATGCCTGTCGGACAGAAACATGCGCTGCGCGGATTTACTGTGGCGTTGATGAAGGAGCTGGTGAACACGCCCATCCGAGTAACCGAGGTTCAACCCGGTACGTCACCTTTCCCTCCCACCCTTCTTACGCTCACCTATTCTTCGATCTCAGGTATGGTCGAAACATGTACGTTCCCCCTCCCACACGCCCACACATCATCCTGACCCTTCTCGTACAGCATTTTCCGTCACCAGGTTCCGCGGGGACGCAGATAAAGCCGCGAGCGTGTACAAGGGGATCCAGCCGCTCGTTGCGGAGGATGTGGCGGAGGATATCGTGTGGGCTGCCAGTAGGAAGGAGCATGTGTACGTCCCGGTTCCTCTCTGTCTCTCTCTTCCTTTCCTACCTCCCCTGCGCTGTGAATGTTCGCTGATTGGGGTTCTTTGTCGTTTAGTAACGTCGCGGAGATCTTCGTGATGCCCGTCAACCAGGCATCGCCGAACATCGCATACCGAGCTGGACAGTAAAGCGGAGGAAACAGCGTTAAGTGCGCTGGGTAAAAAGAAAAAGGAACGGGGAAATAGCAAAATGGGTGGATAGTGGGTGTTTCCTTTGGGTTGTATCGGGTCGGGCGATCAGCGCTCGTCAGATAATATGACGGCAGAATCGTCGTATTTTAGAAGGCCACCTGGAAGCAAATAAGCTATGACCCGAGGAGAAGACGTGGGCCGTATGCTTGCCTGAAAGGAGGACGAATTACGAAGTGAGCCTCGCAAGGGGCTAATATACACGAAACATATCGCCGCAGCATTGTGACAGTCGGGTGACCCTTACTTCAAAGGTATGCCGGAGGATCCGTCGCCAGATGACCCGAAGGGCGACCCAACAAGTCTTCGCTGAGGATCGTAGAGACATATTGCTTAGCAGGTTGGCAGAGTCGCCTGTCAGGCGCGTACTACCGGAAAAAGTCGGGTACGCTTTGCGTTTCACAAGTTCTCTCCTTTGCCATGCCTTCATGTTCGGGCTCGGCCGAGCCTTGCGAGGCCCTCGAAAGTTGTGAGGCCCAGGTCAACCTGGATACGATGGTCCTTTCAACCTTCGGATTAGCAGAGTATGCTGAAAGAATTCGCGAATGTTTGACAATATATTGCAACCTACAGTAGTGGCGTACATACCCAGGAGGGCGGCATTTCAGAACATATTTAACTCTCGAGTGGAACCCGTACCGACATGTCGGACAATTCGAAGAGCACAGGAAAAGGGCCCACAGCAGGTGAGTTATCGACCAACGGTGATATTGAAATGCGTTGTGATACAAGTGTAATTCTCCTAGATCCCGCCTGGTACGAGCACCCGGACATCGATAGATTGGTGACGCTGTATGCAGGATCGAGCACGGGTCAAGAGTTCGGCGAGTCGACCGCTAATTCGAGGCACCAGGCCTTATCATCGTCGTGAGCCAAGTCTGCATGCTCAGGTGAAGCATACTGACAGTATCACTCTTGGTCCTTCTCAGTCCCCATTCGGCGGAGCAAGGGCAGTCGTTGGCAGTCACGAAGGCCACCAAACGCAAGCCCGAGGAACCCTTGATTCCTTCCGTGAGGGGAGAAGCCGGTGCGAGCAAACGTCGATCTAGAACGGTTCAATGGCAGTGGATCACCTGCTCTGGCGATGGGTGCACTGTCAAATTGCACACAGCTCCCTGGCTTGGAGAGAGCCCACTCTGTAGGAACTGTCAGCAAAAAGTAGAGCGACTGGGGGATGAAGGCGGTCTGCCCAACGGGTCTCAGTTGACCGCAAGTGAAGGGGGGTCGGAGATATGCTCTGTCGAAGGTTGCAGGGCCAAGTTGCATACTCTCTTGTCGTTCGGCAAGAGCCCAATGTGCCACAAGTGTCAGCAGAACGCGATGGAAACCGGAAAAGCAGCCGATCTGGGTGGCAGCTCTGGGCCCAGAGAGGGTAAGTCGAGCTGGGTCACTTGCTCCGCCGAGGGTTGCAGGATCAGATTCCCCGCGGATGTGTCGCTGGGTGAGAGCCCAGCCTGCACGGGTTGTCAACAGAAAGCGATGAGAACATAGATTCTCTCAACTGGAGTCGCAGATGTAAATGGCAAGAAACCTCGCCAGGAAACTTGGAGCGGTTTGTGGCGCTGAAGATTTGCGTCGGTCGCTGACCTGTCAGGAGATTCCGTCTCGGGGAAGATAAATGGAAAAGCTTGGAAGTAAACGGAACATCCACAAGAAAGGGTGGGTGGCTGAGTCGCCTGACGGATACAGCGCTTGTATGACATTTGTAGAAGCCGCCACGCAGTATGGACTATGGAGGCAACTAATCATGGTGAAGGTTGACAAGCAGTCATATAGCGCTACGTGCAGCAATATGCTTGCCTGCGCAGCGGTCAAAGAACGTGACTCTTTCAGATGCCTAGCCTCTTGCAGATCCGCCCGTTCAAAGTAGCGATCAGGCTGTTGGATGACACGTCATTACCGAATCTCAATCGCCATCAACACCTTTCATCACTTCCATCAATCGCCATCGCTCAACCAATCACTCAAGAGGCTCAAGGACAACACTGCTGGCAGGATTGATGGGCAGGGATTATATAAGAGGTTGATGTCTGTTCTTTCCCCTTTGTAGCCTGATGGATCCCTCACACGATTAACTGTGACATTCATCAGGTATGTAGTTATGTCGTCTGCTCCATATTACACACGATTAACTGTGACATTCATCACAGGCCATGTGTGAAGGCTGACCACCTTTGAAGTACACGTTTAACAACCACGGGCACGACTTCAGTTACTATTCGAATGCAAATGAGATTGCAGAAATACGACTGATCATTTCCGCCTGCTGCCGAGGTCATTACACCACTGCTGTCCTGTTGCGGAGGAGGCATGATTTCTGAGAAGAATCCTTATCGGTAAGAGCAATGGTCATGGGACGTAGACGACTCTGAAGAGGGCTAGAGTCACGCTGCCAAAGCGTGTGACACTTCTCTTGATTGCCTCGCGGCGAGTTAGCCGATTCACCATGAAACGTCAACGCGACAAACTGGCAACTCCTGAGCAGCACAGACGATTGAGGGCTTGTTGACTATCTCTCGCTGCGCAACTGTCGTTGCAGAGTGTTCGATGAGAGTTGAAACAAAGGCATCTGAGTCCTCTGACAGGTATGTGTCCTTCGGCACCACGTGCAGACATCTTTGATGTCGACAGTATGCCAAGACTCTTGAAGAAGTTCCGTCAGAAAGGCTCGAAGGAGCAGTTTGTGGGGAGAAGAACCGCGAAGCAGTACTGCGGAGCATCACTTGATCCAGCCATTTGCGCCTGACTTTGTGAGTCCTTTGTCCCTACACCGGAGACCGATGCGTACAAGTCCCTGCGCCAAGAACAGCGACTAAAGGCCTCAGGACATGCTGCCTGTGTCAGTCTATGTCAGCCAGGGTCTGATGGTCTGGCCGGCTGTTCCTTCCTAATTAGGGTGTAAAGGTAAATTGACGGGCTTCCATTCATGACCACGGTCTACGGGGGCGTTCGTGAGGATTCACCATAAAGAAGTCGGAAGATCTCCTTGGCTTCCACGCTAACAGAAGACTTCTCCACCTTGCTCTGATCAGATGGCGTTACTAGGCTCTGTCCTCGGGGGACCTCTCAGGAAGACCTATATAACACGTATCGCAGCTACTGGAATCTATCGCTGAACCTTTGTCACTAAAGTGAGCATACTATAAGATGAACCCAAAGCTGCCTCCTCCTCCGCCCCCACCACCTGGGATTCTTCGCCCTCCCCCTCTCTCCGAGGGAAGCCAGCCCTTGTCTTCTCCTCCTCGCACATTCCCTCACTCCACGCGGTCTCCCCGGTCTCAAAATCCTTCTTTCCTGCCATCTGCACAGTTCGATACTTCCTCGATGTACGATGGCAGTCTGGACAGGACATTCTCTCCCCAAGAAGCGCCTCAGCCTGGCTATAATGGGCAGCGCAGGGTTCCCTCCGAAGCTTTCGCTTCACATGCGCCGCACCCGGGGTATGCGAGGCCTGCGAACAATCAGGATAATATAAACTTCGGCCTCGAACAACCGGCGGCAACAGTACAGCCTCCGCGTGAGTTGCAACGCCAGCCGGCACTGACCAAAGAGTGTATAGCTTGTCAATACATGTGCCATGTGGGATCCGGCCGGAGCGACAGGGCAGTCAAGTAAAGTGTTTTGCTGATTCCTCCTCTCTCCAATCCTTAGGCTTCCGGGATGGGCTTGCCGCAACCGATCCGTGGCCATTGTCTGACGCCGAGCGTTACGAGTAGGTCTCATTCTTCATCAAGCTTCCGCCCAACGATCGTCGAACCCTTATACTATTACGAACGGCTGACTGTGCAACACGCTTTGTTTGCAATACAGCCGCGACGAAGTGCCGAAGGCTCAATGCAAAAGATGCAAGAAGTGGAGAACATATAGAAGCCTGAACAATGGCCGGTGCCGCAACCGTCACCAGTGTGATACAGTTAATTTGCTGAGAGGCTCCAGTGGCAGTCGTTCGAGTCGATGCTGGTGATGGGTTGTCAGTTTCGACCATATGCGGGTAGGCAGGATACAATGTAAAGGCAGTGTCTCAAGTGATGACCTTTTAAGGGTTTCTGGCGAATGGTCGAAGCTGTATAAGTTAGCCAATGAAACGGACGGGAACAGAAAAAGTATTGGATTATGTTGATTTCATATTGGTAATCCCAGATCGCTTGCGAGCGAGGGCATACTCGAAAGGAGGAGGCGACCGTTCTGGCTAGTCGGCTGATGCGATGCAATTCCATGCGCCGATACCTAGACATATGTGCACTTGGAAGACCATTCAACTAGCTCTTCACAGAGTAGACGAGTATCTAGAGCTGGTCTTGCGCCCTGCCTTGGTACCGAGGCTGCTGAATCCGATTGAACCTTCCACTTTTCAAGCTCTATGAATCCATCATCACGGCGCTGCTAACCTACCGGGACGGCGCAATCAAGTCATACCGTCCCACGACTCCGCATGACAACTGACAAGGTGACCGAGGCGGCAGGCGTCGTCAAAGAGAGTTCGGCGCCCAGGCATGCAAAATAATTTAGTAGATATTATGCATAAAAGGACAATGAAAAGTATAGCTGGCCAAATGGGAGAGTGGTCTAATCCGCCACGTTCAGGTTGAATTTCAACTTCGTGGTGTCGCAAGACGCGTGCGTTCGAACCGCACTTTGGTCATTTACCTTTTTGTCCATGCTCCATGTTGGATTCGCCTTCGAGCCCGGAAATACGCTGCCTTTTTGTAGTCTCTTCTACTCCGATATGCACATAGGATGATGCCTCTTTGCGACTTACCTTTTGTGGAACGCCTACGGAGACTGAAGATGGTCGTTGCGTGGGTACACCGCCACACGACAGCAGATGTGGTATTTCCCGCCCTCTGCCAGAAATTTTGAAGTCCGCAATGCGGGTCGCTCTCATCTGCTCCGTTTCTCTCGCTTCCCTGAAACAGGATGCTCCCACTCAGATGGAAAGCGGCCTGTGATATCCGGGCCCTACGGCAAGAATCATCCAGAAAGAAATGCAGGTTCGTAACCTGTGTGTTCGTCAATGCTGTCATTGCCAGGTACCTGGGCTGAAGGGCGCGACTAACGCTCGTGATCTATTTTAGCAAGGCGACGGGAGCTTGAAGCCCATTCGGGAAAAGAGGAACAGCCTAATGCTGTGGTCTTGGGGGGTGACGACGGGGTTGGCTAATCATTCCAAACGTGGAAAAAGTGGGGATACGCAAAAGAAATAGTGGTGGGGGAAACCTGTTCACTGCGTTAGTAGCAAATTTCATATACAATCAATTCAATGTCTTGTGAACCTACTTGTCGATATACAACTCGCCTCAATTCTCCCCGTCACAATCTCGCGCACGCCTCCCCCTCAAGCCCAATCGCAGTCTTTTCCTACGAATTGAAGATCCTCGTATGCTGGAAATCATGACGTCCCATCAACAGCTCCCCCAACGGCCACGTCATCGTCGGTCCTCCACCCTCCTGCATCACCTCATCCTCGGCGGTCCTCGCCCAGTCCCAGACATCTTCCTCATCCTGTTTGACATCCGCGTGGAGGATTCCCGTTCTTGCGGTGGCGGATATACGGACCTGTTCGTCGAGACAGGGGGAGAGACGGGTGTAGAGGAGGTGAGTGGAGGCGTAGGGTCCGATGATGTTTAGGCGAACGGCGGAGGAGAGGATGGCGCGAACGTGCAGGAATAGGTGGAGATGTGTTGTTTTCTCTGCACGGCGGAAGGGTTAGCGAACATTCCTGAGGCAAGAAGGAGAGGCGTACCTAATGACAGTCCCGCCGAGCTGGTCAACAGTCCCCAACACACCGGAAGATGTCCCGGCGTCTTTCCCAACCTCACCATCCTCTTGAACCGATCAATCACGAGCTTTCCCCTCGCCCGTTTCTCGTCCCGCATCGGATCCCCTTGCGGATCTGCATCTGCGAAGGCCTTTGAGAAGAGCGTGAGGAGTGCGATTCCTTGTGCGGTGGATGAGCGGCGTGTGACGTGGTTGAGTGTCATGGCGTCGTATAGCGCGTCCAGACGTAACACGTCGTCGAGCGCATGCTCCGTGGTGGCTTCTGTTCCCGCGCTTGTTGGGTCACCGACGAGCCTCCAAGCATCACGAACGAATCCTCCGGTACTGGCAGCATAGTTCCTGACGCTCTCTTGCACGAATTTGACGAGCCCCTCGATCGATCCGGCGTTGGAGGAAGTCCCGAGGAATCCGTGCTTGACGTATGACTCGAGTCCGGAGGAAGCGACGAATCCGCCTGTGGGGAGGTTGGAGTCGAGTAGGATGTAGAGGAGGTGCGTCTCGGCCGGAGTATCCATCGCTGCCTGGCGATGAAGGCAGCTAGAAAGTGGATGAGCTTGATGAAGATAATTAGGTTGACCGGTGCGCCCGCTACTCCGGATGAGTGATCTTCGTATTGCCGGCACTGGAATATCGACCTCTTCCTTGTCGTCATCGCTAGACTGACATATAACTATTGTCTCCATCATGCTCTCCACGTCAGGAACATCCCCGTTCTCAAACACACGCAGACCCACACTCGCGCAGCCGCCACCACGCACACCATACAACCCGGCAATCTGGCACCCCGCTGCTATCCTTCCTGCACGACGACAGATTGTTCCGCATCACTCGGCCGCACAGCAGTGCAGACAAGAACAAGGGTGGATCGAGGAGTTTCAATCTCGCGCACGCACGACCACACAAAGAATACCACCCTCGGTGCATCATTACCCAACACCACCGCGCGTCAATCCGCATCACACGTACCATCCCGCATCAATGTCGCAGAGCCGCTCCACATTTGACGAGGCAGGGAACATTGGGAACGTGACGGGCGCAGAGGAAGTCGCTGTGGGGCCTACTGGTGGAAAGCAGGAGAAGGGAAACGGCGGGAAAGGAAAGGGCACGCAGCCGGATGAATCGTTGGACAAGGGTGGATTTGGAGCGATCGCGGGTGCGGAAGAGGTCAAGGCGAAGCTGTAGTGGGACATGGTGATGGAGTGAACAATGAAGCAGGATGTATGTTGTATGAAACATTCTGGATATACAAGTCATAAGGAATCCGCAGGACGACCCTCGTTGCAGACTTTTGAACGACGTCTTTTCCGCGTTCTGCGGGGTTCATCCTATATCAGAACCCTCTCAACCCGTCCTCAGGATCAAGTGCACTCCCGAATCCGTATCGACGACATCACTCATCTGCCCCGGCTTGAGTGCAAACGTGGCATCCTTTCACGCCACTCAATCAGCACTCAGCCTTCTTTGCGCAGACGCGAAACTCACCTCGAACGGCTTTTGCATCTGCTTCCTTGCGAACCAACCCAGATCACCGCCCTTCTGAGCACTCGAGCAGTCGCTCTCTCGGGACGCGAGTTCCGCAAACGCTCGAGGCAGGTCCTGCGGCGGGAGCGAGAGGAGGTGGGATTGCAGGGCGCGGAGGTGTTTGATGGCGTCGGCTTTAGGGGTGGTGATATTGGGCTTCATTGCGGCACGTTTAAGCAATGAAGGGAAGGGGTGGGGAAAGAGGGACGTACGTTCTTCCAACTCGCCGGACGACGACTTCCACTATGCTTGATCAACAAATGACTCGCGCGAACCTTCTCCTCTCCGCCTTCTTGTTGCTGCTGCTGTTGCTGCTGCTGGGCCTGCGCGGCAATGTGCTGCTGCTGCTTCTCGTAGGCCTCTCTGGCGCCGGGTAAGGAGTACGCTTGCTCCTCGGACATGCCCACAGGTCTCTCCCATCGTGATTCCTCGGTCTCGGTGTTGTGAAAGTACGGAAGGGATTTCGAGTTTGACCAGCGGACTTGCCAGGGCGTAGGTTGGGACGACTGTCGAGAAGGGATTAGTGCGTGAGGGATGATGGTAAGAGGGCACGCACCATTGTATTGTGGAGTATCGGCAGAACGATCGCTCTAGTATGTCATGTCTATAGTATACTGCGCAGGAAGGTGCATTATATACTTGCACGGAAGCGGATGACGCGTCCCAGAGTCGGAGTGAGTTAATTCTTGTCAAGGCATGAAGATAGGTTGGGCTCAAGTCGTCTTCTGACCTGCACTCTGGGCTGACGACAGCACTCGTGAGCCGGTTCGCCATGGGCCCAGACCACTCGGCACTCGTCCCGCTGGACTACACCTACGTCCTATGCAAGTTCTATTTCCTGGACCCCGCGATATGAAACTGACAACTTGACGACTTCCGTAGATAATCCCTCAACACCGATCGCACCGCTCCTCGCCCTCCTCACTCTTTCGCCATTCTTCCTCTTCTCATCATACGCCACGATCATCCTCATCAATCGTCCCTTGTCCGGCTTGAATATTCTCCTAGGACAGCTAGCGAATGAAGTCTTTAACGGGATTCTGAAACGGCGGTTGAGAGGTGTGAGACCTGGTTCGCTGGGCGAGGGGTACGGAATGCCGAGTAGTCATTCTCAGGTTAGGACTCTTTCTTTGAGAATAGAGTAGTGCTAAGACCTGTTTCCAGTTCCTCGGCTACTCTTCAACTTTTCTGATCACCCACCTCCTGCTCATCCACCAACGGCAACTCGGAACCGGCCGTCCCCTTCCCGTGCGCAACACGACCACCGCCAAAGTCACGCGGTACGGCCTGGTGTTTGGGCTCGTCTCGTGGAGTCTGTTGACGGGTTACAGCCGGGTGTATTTGCATTATCATACGGCAGGACAAGTCATGTGAGTGCTCTCGTTTGGCAATGGCAATGTAGAGCTGACGCTGTGTGACAGACTCGGCCTATCTATCGGCAGCTTGACGGGACTTGTGCATTCCCTCGTGACAGAGGTCATTCCCTTTTGGTACCCAACAAGCCTTCCGGGGAGGATAAGAAGTGCCGTTGGGCGGGTGTGGGCGCAGTGGCCGATCGAGGGGTACGCCGGTTTTGGGCCAGGGAGTCGGAGACTGGGATCGGGCAAGGAGGAAAAGGCTCGATAGGAGCTACCTTTGTGCATCTGTACAGGATGTAATGATACAACATATTCGACTTGTGTGCTAGCTTCGGAACAAGAATTGACACGTGAACGCTGGACACCGAACCGCAAGTTAGCAGATCATCCGCAATTATCGCACAACAGACTCACTCTTCGTATCCGGATCCCAAAACTCCCACGTGCTCTCCGGATCCTCCTCTACATCTACAATCTCCCGCGCCGGAATCGCAAACGCAATCGTCTCATACGGCTCGGCGGCGACCATGAAATACTGAATCGCCCGATTAATCGGCTCCTTCCGCTGCTCGAACGACGACATGAACCGCTTCACGGGTTTCACTCCCGGTGCGATCTCCGGAAGTTGGATCTGGAATAGGAGGCCGAGCCGGTTCGTGGACGGGTTCCGGATCTTCTTGATGTTGTATCCCGGCCGACCGATCTTGAGGAACTGTTTCTTGGGCACGCCCATGGGTCCGCCGCCTTGCGGGTGGGTGATCATGAGCGCTTGTTCCTTGTTTTCCTTGGCCGCACGACGGGCGAGGTTGGTCTGCGAGGCAGACGGTGAGTCCTTTACCGGTGCACGGACGGGGAACGACTTACTTGATGTTTCTTTCCTTGCGTGTGGGCGAGGTAGCTGCCTTCGTTGGTGTGCAGCGTGAGGCATAATCGACACTCGAGCGTTCCCAAATGCGTTCGCAGGATATACGGGTCCTATAGCGATCACAAGACATGATGAGCGATGCGTTGTCCATACAGTTGAAGGCGCATACCTTTGCGAGATCGATCGTCTCCAACGCCAACTTTCTCAACCTCTCCCGCCTGTCTATGTTGCTCTCGGATGCGCCGGCTGTGGAAGATGGAGGAAAGATCAGAACGATGTCGTACTTTCAGATCTGGGGGACGTACCGACACCTCCGCCGCCATGACGACTTCCTACTCGATTCTATTATTCCGCCATTGAGGACTTCAGCTCTACTCGATACTGCTTGTCCTGTTGGCAGTCATACCTGGTAATCTGGAAGATGGCGAGAAGATGATCAGCATCTTGTAGACAAACGGAAAATCGATCACGACTTGCCCATTGTTCACGACTTCTTTCTTCCCTTAGCTTAACAGTAGGATCCTGCTCCCTTCAAGTGTTATATCTAGGACTCGAATCAGTTGAAGATCGTCAAGACCAGTGGCTATGCGTCAACTCTGACGAAGATACTTGAATTGACCACCGTCTTGACCACCGGCGCAATTGCACGGAGGCCAAGAAGCCCGGCCGCCGAGAGCGTGGAATCCGATCGCGTCTGGGCGAGACACATTCAAAACAACAGTGTTCATCATACCCTTCATGTTCTTGTATTGATTCGACTTGCAATTACCCTTACCTCGCCCCAACTCTCCTCAGATGGCCGGCTACAGGGCAGCCAGTCACGCCCAGTATACCCAAGGAGATATCACGCCCGTTACGCATTCCGCGTCCATCCGCTCCGAGCTGGACCACGACGACTGGCGGATCATCCAGAAGATTATCGATGCCGTTCCGGAGGGAGAGACGGGAATCGGGAGCTTGGATGATGCCTATGTCCAGGTTATGGATGAGACGTGAGTCGCGAGCAGCGTTCGTCTTGATCGTTGCTGATTGGCTGGAACTTCGAAATGTAGCGGCGCACAAGATCGGTACGACGTCGCGAGCATCTATCACGCTCTCCTGAAGATCCACGAAATACGCGCACCGACGCTGCAAGCACGTCTGCAACGGTATCGCGCGGGAATCGAATCCAGCCATTCACAAAGTAACGGGACGAGTTCAGCTCGACGAGACGAGGATCGCGTTGCGGGTTTGCTGGACTTGAGCAATACTGTCGGACAGGTAGAGGATCTGTTGACGGAGAGTGAGGGTGATGAGTCTGATGAGGCTACGACAGTCCGTGGAGAAGGGTACGCATTTGAGTGGGAAAGGAAGTGTATTTGCTGACGAGGAAGGTAGATCACGTCGGGACACAGCTTCGCACGATATCAAATCCCGCGTACCGTTCCTCGCTGACGCAAACTCTGACATCGGCGACGCCGAAGTAGAAGAAAGAGATGCGTATACACGAGCGGAACAGCGGACATTGCCTCGATACTCGACACACGCACGAGATCTGCAATTGGACGCTGGAGACGACGTGGAGGACTTACATGTCACTTTCCAGGATTACAAGTATCAAACCCCCGCCGGGACACGACCGCGCGCGGAGACAGACACCATCGCGCAGTTCTTTGATCCGCCGTCTTTCGCGACCGGAGTGGACATGTCGACTCCAGTCCGACCCGCAAGTCGAGCCAAGAACACGCAGGCAACAAGGGATCCTGGGTTGCCCGCGGCACATGCCGGTCATGTTTACGCGTCTACCGTCGATTCCGGTAGTCCACGTCGGAGACAGTTCGACGACACCGCTTTGCTGGAGTTACAAGACGAGTCGTTCAACAACACCATCTCGAGCGTCCCTTCTCCGCCTCCGCGAATCACCGCACTACCGCCTCGGCTCGTCGAGCCAACACACGCCCGAAGGTCTTCGCTCGAAAGTGTTTCCTCCGCAATCGGGTCACTACAGCTCCGACCAACAACGCAGCCGGCCGGGCTGTCCGAAATGAAGGACCTGGAACAACAAGCCGAAGCGCTGGAGAGGGCGTTCGTCCTGAATTCCGGGGGAAGGGGGAAGCAAGAGTTACGGATCATGCGGAAAAAGGCAGAGTCGTTTTGGGAGTTTGGGTTGACGTTGAGGACGTTTCGGTGCTGGCTTCAGTCGTACGAGCATGAACGGGTGAGTGATGGAGAAGTTTCAGTTGTCCCTCAGGCTGACGCACTCCGTGATTCCGTGATCAGGTGGATCAGGTGCAGTTGATCAGAGAGATTGATCACCTCAAAATGGCGCGAACGTTCTCGCGATGGCGGGACCTCAAGTCCCGTCACGACCGCTCCGCCCGCAACGCATCAGCGATATTCGTCGAATCCGCCCAACGCGACTTCCTGTCCAAATGGCGCACGGCATTCCGCCGCCGGCGACAGGAACATCAGGCGCTGGCGCTCGTCGAGCGCAAGGAGAGGGAAGAGATGAGAACGGCGTGGAGGAATTGGAAGATGAAGCGGTTGGGGAGGAGGACGGATCGGTGGAAAGAGAGTATGAGGGAGAAGGAGGTGGTGGTCATCGAGGCGCGGCAGAGGAGGGTGATGGGGTCGGCTTTCAAGGTGAGTACTTGCTTTTCGTTGTTGCGGCGTAGGGCTCAGCAGGCACTGCATATACAGAACTGGAGATTCGCCACGGCGCAACATAGGGCAGTAAGCTTCAACGCGGCATTCCTTATTGCCACCACGTTCCACCGCTGGGCAAACGAGACGCAAGAAGCCGTCCGCCTTCGACGAGTCGAAGAGAACTATCAGGCTATCCACGATCGCAACGACCTCAAGAACGCCATGCTAATTTGGAAGCGTAATGTTCGCCTTCGGTATGCGACAGAGGATCTTCAGGACGTCGTAGCGGATCATCTCGAGATGGGAGCGTGGCGGACGTGGACGGCAAGACTGTGAGCGCCAGTATGATCAGTTGAGACCCAGAGCTAAGACTGTGTATCGAACAGGGCCGAACGCCGCAAGACGAACGATCTGGATAACCGGCGTGTGGTCCGCGGCGCTTTCAGACAATGGAAGACCCGTCTTGGACAGCTGAAGGTACGTCTCCTCCGGGGTGTCCCGGAATTCTTCTCATGTGATGCCTTGTGCAGAGTCTCGCCAAAAGAGCGCACGGCGTCATGGTTGATCGGGATGCGAATATTCAACGTCTCGCCTTCAACGCGTGGCTGGCGAGCCATAACAGCAAGATCGTCTTGGAAGTCCGGCAAGAACGACAGCTTCGTTCTTCGTTGAATATCTGGAAGGACCGCATGGATGGTGTAGTGGAACAATACCGTATGTGGCTCGTGGCTTGTCCTAGCGATCTTGCTGACGTTGGTCTGCAGGAAAAGCACTGGCGTTCGATGACAAGCACATAGTGAACGCCGCCCGAACGGCTCTGCAGAAATGGCGGAACCGCAATACGCAACGCCAACTCTTGCAACAACAGACGACCCTGTTCTCGGAACGAGTACTGCAAGAGCGCATGCTGAGGGTATGGCGGGATCGTATGGCAGAACGCAAGACGTCGCTCGTCCAGGCTGCTGGGACCCGGAAGTTCTTCCTGATCAAGCGGGGCTGGGACAAGTGGCGTGCGAGACATCAGCAGAAGCAGCAGGAACTCTTCTTGGAAGAACGAAGGAAAGAGGAGTGCCGTACGGTTCTCCGGTGTAAGCTCTGCTGCTTCGTTGCTGTTTGCCAGACGCTGATGTGAAGTACTGTGCGGCATAGCATGGCTCGCCAAAACCAAGCGGACCAAGAGTCTCCGGCTGCGGGCTCAACAGTTCGCCAACATCCACGACAAGGTGAGTTGCTGTGGATCCGCTCCCAGATGGATATCTGACGCCTGCCTACAGAAGCATGAAAAGGTCGCTTTTGACTATTGGATGGATCGCCTTATTTTCCTGAAGGCCAGAACTCATGACGTTGTCACCAAGGCGGACAAGGCCCTTGTGAGGTGGGTCATGTCTCTCGACGGCAAAAGGTGTGGTTGTCTGACCCCTCGATCCAGCGAGGCGTTCCAGATTTGGACTAGAGCAACCATGAAGCAAGGGGAGGCGTTGAGCCTCATGCATAGCTTCCGTTACGTGCGCCAGCAAGGTTCGTACTGAAATGTATCACGGTACCCTTCGACTGACTTGGCCTTGACAGAACAATTGCACAAGATCTTCCATCACTGGCACTTCGCCTTCAAGCAGCACAAGGCACGACGACAAGTCCTCGAGAACAAGGTCGAGCAGAATCGGCTGGCTACGCTTTCAGGCGCCTTTGAGCAGTGGCGGTACCGGATCGGCGAAATCGAGCTTGCGCCGATGGCCCAGGATCTTCGCCAAAAATTCGATGACGGTCTGGCTTATGCGGCTCTATCGACGTGGAAACGCACCAGCAAACGGTTGCCGGCCATTGCATTCTTTGGAAAGTCACTGAAGAGGGAGGCGTGGCGAAAATGGCGAGCGGCATTGCCGGAAGCGAGGAGGTTGCGACATGCCGCCAAGGCTGGTGATGAAAGGATGATGAGTGAGTGGGATTAGCGGTTAAGCCTTCCTCCGACGCTGATGGGTGCGGTACAGGTGACATGCTGTTCAAGTGGAAGTTGGCTTATAGAGCCAGAGTCGCTCGGAGAGTGGCAGCGTGAGTACATCAAACGATTCGCCTGACTGCTTGCTAAGCAAAGTTGCCTTTCCAGACGTTCACGAGGGGGCGCCGGTCTCTTGCGCATGCGACCTAGCGGAGACGTCTTGCAGACACCCAGTAGGACCCCTTCACCCGTTCAGAGTGCCCGAGCGTCTCGTCGCAGAGCTTTGTTCCGCATTGATGGCAGTGCAGCCAACGCATAGTGATCTCCAGAGTTGTACGATGCATGGTGGTACTCGTAGAAGACATTCTATGTAGAGCGCAAAGTATGCCGGCTGACAAGACCACGGACGTACAGCCTAACCTCAGGCATGATGTTTCGTTGCAGCGTAGTCCCCCTTCTTATTTACCCCTATACCCTCCGAAAACGAGATGAGGGCGCTAGAAGAAAGGGGCGCAACTCGATCGCCCAGCTGATCGCCCAAGCTTCCGATGCAATGGTGAATCCGGATTTCATGATGAATCGTTCACGACTTCTGTCTTCGATTTGAGATATCCTTTCCACTTCTTGACTCCTACAGACGAACCACTCAACATGGACGACGACCAAGGACCGTCGACCCTGTATCGCGCACGGTTCGCACATACCCCGGATGGATTACCGGCGTTCTCGACATTTGCAACGAGCGGCGAGCCTGAAGACTCGGAGCCGTTGTTCAAGGATGAAGTCAAGGAAAGGGAGGAGCAAGCCAAGGAGCGAGAGAAGGATAACCTATAGTGAGTACCTCGGTGGAAACTAAGAATCTGGGGCACTGCAGGGTTCATTGAATACCATCTTAGTGCTCTACTTAATCTTCCCAAATCCGCCACCTCAAACCAAATCCGGGATCGATATCGAGCTCTCGCAATCACTTTTCATCCCGACAAGCATCGTCAAACCGGTACAGACGACGAGGAACCATCATCATCCGTATCAGCCGAGACGCATTTCAATGCCATCCAACGAGCGTATGAAATCCTCATGGATCCGCAGAAACGAGCCGTCTATGATCTCCTAGGGGAAGAAGGACTCCGCGAACTAGGACAAGATGAGCAGAATGGCCAGGATGACGAAGGATCAGGCGGAAGACGAAGGCGGCAAAATTGGCAGATCGGACGTCGGCTCAAGACGCCCGAGGAGATCCGAAGGCATTACCAACGTGTGGTGTACGAACGACGACTCAACTCGATCGACGCCATGGTCAAGTCCAAGGGGGATATCAACGTCAACGTCGACGCTCGTGCCGTCTTTCTGCCGGTGGCGTTCTTCAAGAACCCCGATGTCGTGCAGCATGACGTGGTCTCACGGGTCCTGCGCACGAGGATCACCGGGATGGGGATGAAGCATTCGTTCGAGACGCCGGTCAATAACCAGACGTCGGTCCTCTGGCAGGGACAGATGCTCGCGAGGAATGGAGCAGGTGGAGGGAATGTGGTCGGGACGGTCCGGCATTCTTTCGGGCCTAGGTTTTGGGTCGAAGCTGGATCCAGTATCCTGAATCCTCGCATCGCGACGGCAAAGGCAACATATGCGCACGACATGGAGACTTTCGCAACGGTCAACGCCGTACAACAGACGTACAAAGCTCCTCCTGCCATCGCCCTTACGGTCGGCCGCAAAGTCTTCCAAAAGACAACCGGATTCGTTACCGTCCGATCCGGCTTCTGGTCACTCGGTCCATGGGGCAAAGGCCTTGCGGAATCCCTAGGAAGGACGGACCGTCCGGCTGTTTCTCTCGGATTGACCAGTATCGGTCATACCGGTACCGGATGGACAGCGGAGGCGACCGGAGGGTTCATCGATAATCATCTCTCGGGCGATTATACGATGGATCTGTTGAACGGGTTCAAGGTCAAGGTGGGGACTGCTGTTGGCACGGCGACAGGGGTCAGTGCGTTTGTGAATAGTGAGAGGCAGATTACGGAGAATACAAAAGTTGGGTTGGGCGTGACGGCCTCGCTTCCAGGAGGTATCACACTCAAGCTTCGGTGAGTACCGGTCGTTAACGCGGTGGCCATTTAGCTGATGATATCGTTGCGCAGCCTATGGCGTCTCGGCCAGAGGGTATCGATTCCGATCATGCTGTCCCAGAACGTCGATCCTACTGTGCTATTCTTCTCGACCGTCGTACCCGCCACTTCGATCCTGGCACTGCATCATCTATATCTTGAACCGAAGCGAAAACAGCGTACTCTCAAGTGAGTGTCTCGCTCCATCTGCCAGATATAGCGACTGATCCCAACTTGTCCAGTACGATCGCCGAGCTACAGTCGGAAAACGCAGAGTATCTTGCGCAGAAAAAGGCCGAGGCATTGGATGCGATGGCGATGCTAGAGGAGACTGTCCAGCGGAAGCTTGAACAGGAACGGGCCAACGAAGGTGAGTTTCCTCAGTGATAGATGCTGCAATACGCTGACGCTGATGAGTGACCGCAGCTGGTCTCGTGATCGTTTCTGCACATTACGGCCTGACGTCGGCGTTCACGCCATTAGGCATGCGGGAAATCGAAGGAGAAGAGGACAAGATTGCGGATGTCACAATAGCGGTACAAGCACTCGTACAGAACGGGCATCTGCATATTCCAGCTGGCAGACCAAAGGTGAGCCGCATCCTTTCTGACTTGCATTGCGTGCTTTCACCCTAACGCACATCTACACTTTCCAGTACAACATCCTCGGGTTCTACGTGAGTTTTAGTTTTTGCACCTGCGCAATGCGGTGACTAACACGATTGTTTTCAGGATCCGTGCATGGGTGAAGCCAAGAGTCTGCGCGTGCAGTACCTCTTCCGGGACAAGCTGCACGAGGTGACTGTTGATGACATGGAGGCGCTGCGAGCACCGCTCCGGACGCATATTGTGGATGATTCGAGGAATGGTAGCTGGGAAGCATAGAGTGATAGGAAGGATAACATAACTAGACGATCAGACAGCAGCATTATATCAGATCTGTAGACTGAATATTATACATAGGAACGCATAGCCAGGAAACTGTGAAGCAGACGAGTCCCGCTCGTCTACTTTAGATAATGGAAGAGGCGGGCGAGTGCGTTGACCTTTCGATGATCATGGGCTGCAGCTGAGCAGCCTTGTTCCTCTTGATGTTTCTTTGGTACCAATAAGGAACGACTTCCTTGTTCTGGTACTTGATGTAGGCTCCGGTGGGGACTTCAAAGACGGCGTCGAGTTCTTCCAGAGAGAGCGCTTTGGCTGATATGACGAATTAAAGGTTAGCCGCCATATCCTCGCAGCATGTTCTTGAACGTACTCTCCGGGACAAAGCAATATATCATGAAGAATGCCACGGCATTGAGACCAGCCTAAGACCGCAAGATGAGCACATGTTTTCAGAATCCTTTGAGGGAGACGTACGTAGAATCCGAAAGCTCCGACGGGGCCAGCGTCCGCCAATAGTGAAGGGAAGGTGAGGGAGAGGACGGCACTCCAGAAGAAGCAGGTTGCAACGGCCCAAGCTGTATCACGTAATCACGACAAGTCAGAGTCGTCCAGGTTCCACAGTCGAAGTGCACCTACCCATCCCGACTTCACGGTGTTGAAGATCGAAGCACTCGGCCGAGTAGGTGAAAGGAACCGGCCCTTCTCCGACCGAGTAGATGGCGGCAAAGACGAAAACGAAGAAAGCGATCTGAAATCGGCCGTCTTAGTATGGGTTTGGAAAGACACTCGTGGCAGATGCGTACCATGCCAATGTGGGCCTTGGAATCGTCGGGAATGAGGAAACTCAATCCAGCGCCTAAGAGAAAGCATTTCGAGTGTAAGTTCACCCTCCACGTCAGTTGTTATTTCTGCAATGCCTACCCAGCAAGGACAGACACATGGCGGGGAAAGTCAATAGTAGGAGACTCCTTCGTCCGACTGAGGATGAGAAAGAATCAGTAGCTGCCTGGCGGAGACACCGGAGCGAATACTTACAGGTATCGATGGTGAACACCGCAGGCTATTGGATGTTGCAAAATCGTTAGCGAGAGAATACCGAAGGTTGACGGCAGCGTACCCAGGCAAACAAGAAGCTGAGGGTGAGAGGGAAGATCAATATACAAGCTTTCGGAAAGCGTGGAATCCGAACTTACTTGACAGCACTGGGGACAAAAACGGAACAAACGACATCAATCAGCGACTCTTCAGAAACGTCCCGACATCCCTGTCTCACCCGAAACCGAGGGAAGCGTACAAAGCCTCCCTCTCAGAGTAACCGGCCTCTACGAAGATAGTTGACGAGTAAAAGGCGATGACTGAAGATTTGTGAGGTGAGCATACCGCAATCAAAGGTTGTAACCAGACATAACTCACTGTTGATACCACCTGAATTATTCGAAAATCGTTATAGTCCAAGCGGCTCAGTCATTATATCTCGGGACACGATCAGGCGCTCAGCTTACACATCTGTTGGGCAATCCTGTGAAGCAGTTCCGGTTTAGCAAAGAACAGGATGACCAGACGGCCAGACTCACATGACAACGAACGAGGCCAGAGTTGCACGACGGACACTGCTCGACCTCAGTACAGCTATTCAAGCTTCAACTTGATTGTGAACTCACCGAGGCTTGGTGAAAAGTTCGACAAATCGTCGCGCAAAGGTCTCTCCGCCCAGAATCTTCATCTCCTCGCTCAGCTGAGCGCTAATGTAATACATGTCCCGCGCCGCCTGAAGCCTGGTGTGCCTGAGTTTCAATAGGGATCGCATAGCTTGCGGGTATCGGTTCTTCTTCATCAGCCATCGTGGCGATTCCTGCCGAGACGGGCGATTAGCACCGAAGCTTCGACACAGTATCTTTATGACTTACAGGACAGAAGTACACGCCAATGGCCAGCGGTACCGCCTGAATTGCAGAGCCAAGTCAGTTTGATTGACGTAGATAAGATGGCTTGCAACGTACAGGAATGAAGGCAGACCCCAATTGCAGACGCCATGCAATAGAGCCAGTGTCGATGACGATCACGTTGGCGGCGAATCCCAGGAAGATACCGAACGCTGTCCATAGCTGCCAAGACATGACTGTGGGATAGCCCTGTTAGCAAGAATCCCGGACAGCCTGAGGGACAGGCTGAAACTCACCAAGAGCGCCTCGGATGCTTGTTGGGGAATTCTCCGCCGCGAAAATGGGTACCGTTGATCCCTTTGCGCCCATACCAAGCCCCATGATAATTCTTTGAGACGTAAAGAAATCAGTGACTTGCCAACACAGGTAAAGACGCAAGCACGCTTACCGCGCGATGAAGAGGCCCTGCCATGATTTAGTGAAGCCCGAGCCGATGGGTGTAGCGATTAGACACAACGCGGTGAAGAAAATGGCGCCTCGACGACCAAAATAGTCTGTGAAACATCGTCAGTCTGGATGTTTGGCCAGGAAAGCCAGAGAAAGTCGCTCACTGTTCAGAGGATCACTCAGCCAGCAGCCCAGGAGCGAGGCTCCAAGGTACGGACCCGCATTCACCATTCCGACGAGCCATTCGTCGGATTCGCTTCCAGAGGCGATTCCAAACTCTGCGGGGAAGCTTAGATTCGCACCGTTACTCCCGGTCTGGTCCCAGCCTTGGACTGCCGCGCCTATACGAGAACATCAACCGAGTATCAGCACGAAAGAGCAACGAAAACCGACAAGAACTGAGCAAGAACGACCGAAATCAAGCGAAATCGCCATCCAAAGTGCGTGATCCGCCATCAGGGTTCTAGCGCGGACGCGCTTTCTCTTGAGAGCGACGCATCAACCACCTCAGGGGAATTCTCGACCCTGATGCAAGATTCCCCTCCCTGACTCTCCAGAGTGTCATGGATCCTCGCTCGCCGGACAGCATCGGACCTCGCACCCCAGAAACCTCGTCGCCAATCTGGCCTCGCCACACCATCCGCAGAAAGAAGGAGAACTCACCAGTAGAGCAGATGATAATCGTCAACCATAGCCACAACGGATGGCTCCACTTGTGTTCCTTCTCGTATCGGATAGATGCGATATCCTCCGCCGTCAACTCTTGAATCTCCTCAAAGTCGTCCGGCCTTTGCGCAAGCAGTGCGCCTTTCTCCAGATCCGGCAGATACTCCTCCAATCCCTTTTCCGCTGCGAACTTTCGAACATCGTTCAAGAGATCTTCCTTGCTGATGTGCTCGAGGATGTTCTTCGGCTTGTTACCTCCCTTTCCGGGACCGGCGGGTACGACGACGACGCGTTTCTCGTCGGGCGAGGTTTCTCGGACGGCGGGACTGCCCTCGAGATGCGCGGTTTCGTTGAGGATCACCTTCTTGTCGAGCGACATGGTGCGTGATAGTTTTGGAACGATATGAAGGTGACGAAGCGGTGACGAGATCCGAAGGCGCCGCAAGAATGAGGCGTTCATTCATCGAGGGGTCCCACATATATCGTTTGTGGCGCCACGAACTGGGGATCCACCCGCCACAGACTGAAGATGGAGCACCTTGCGGAGGACCCATACGCGTAACGCCAAGCGTTGCCCGTAGACGATTCAGGGTCCTCGTGGTTCCACAACTCCAGAATCCTCGAAGAAGAGGAGCTTTTGCAGGGCTTCACGCAGTAAACAAAAGATTGAAAAAACGAATCAGCAGCCAGGTTGGAGCTACTAAGCAGGCCCCGGACATAGACTCACTCCTCGAACTTGGCAACACTCCATGGTCTGACCTATCACGAAGGACGTATTGCTGACTGGCACCGAAGAAAATATCCCGAACCGCTACGCAGCAGCAGCTGCTCCAATTTCAACCCTACCTGAGTTGCCAAGTGCCAGCATACGAAGACCTATACCGTAATCCTCCGGCCGTCTTCCTGATCATGATCATGACGACGCAATTTACGCCAAGATTGACAGCTGATCGGCCTCGTGATGTTGGGCTTGATGAGCTGCTTGATGACTGGCACCTTCAATAACGATACCCGAGCTTCGAGCGTCGCAGGAGCTGTCGCCGGACGTTTGCGTCCTGCAAGGACAATGTGCAATGTTGGTTGCTTCGCGATAAATAGTGCGAACTTGGCAGGAACACACGGCGCGGCATTCATGAACATATGTTGCGATTACGGCAGGCATTGCTCGCGTGGAGTCCGATGTTGCCGCTTCTCCGGATGATGGCAAGACGTCGGGGGCTTGATATGCGGGAATGCAGGGACTTCAGAAAGTTGTGCTAGCAGAGTGTCGAAGAGCAGCTGAAGATTTGAAGTTGTTGAGGAGACTTTCATCAGGCGTAAATCATCGTCCGCGCGATCGGATGTCTCAGAAATCACCGCCACCAACCTTATGCTTGAATACGTAGCATGAGAATAATGCGGAGCATTCAGCGTCCAAGAGCCCGAAGAGGTGCGCTGAAGGACAATCAAGGCTACCACCTCCCTCTGCCAGCAGCTCTGTGAGCGGCTCTACCAGCTTTACAATATTCCTGTAGCTTGTAGGGGTCCCTTTTCACCAAAGACGGCGGATGACGTATCGACGTGCCGAACCTTCCGAAGGCATACGGAGCTCCTTCTTTCCTCCTTGGCGATGTTTCGTCTAGTTTCTAGCTGCAATACACGGTCCGGGGTTGTATCGGATATGGCTAGCGGTTTGCCTCCAGGCCTTATATTCTATTTTATTCGGTTGAACGTTTGGCTGCGCCATCATTCCCTCCCGAGCTCACCATACCGTACTTGACGAGTAGTCCCTTCAGTCGCTCGAGTCGCTCTGCAGTCCCGTCGCATACAATGCTGGTCTGAAGGCCGCATAAAGCTATGGCTGGAGTTCTGCAAGAGCCGCCGTAAGGCTTCAGCATCGCAGACGAGCTCGATCCATGTCGCCCAGGGTCGATGCTGGTGACAATAGATGCATGCTTCAGTGTTGTTACAACGGCTTGCGCTCCCGGGGGGACTCTGCTGAATACTGTCTCGCGAGACGCAGGTCTCGGGGATCTCGGCCAGACCTTGCTAGTCGACGTCGGGCCATAATGATGCGATGATGATGATGCGGCGTCATGAGTCTCGTTCTTCGACGGTCGGGAGCGGACGGCGTCTAATGATCCGCTGGTATGCAAAAGGTCAGCGAAAGCTCCGGTTCGCAGTGTCCTGGTAAAGCGGGAGGCTCACATCCTGTTACAGCCGCCACCTTCCGATATCTAATCACTGATACTTCGGTTTCTGTTTCCCCGCTACGGCAACAACCTCCCCCTCGTCCGCCTGACTTCCTCCGTCAAGCTCTCAAACATCCCCCTCAACTCGCGCGGATCTGTATCCCTCGCCCACAGCGTCGCCAGCATCGAATCCACGTCGTCCTTGATCTGTTTCATCATTTCTCCATGTTCATGCCACATTGCTGATCTCGCGTCGGCTTCCACTGCTTCAGCGGTTGGTGGTGGACGATGAGGTGCCGGTTGATGCATGTATGTTTGCTGCGCATGTTGCTGGTATGTTTGTGTTTGATGTGACTGATACTGCTGTACTTGAGGCAAGAGTTGCGGCGGATGAGGCGGGAGGTCTTCTAGCATTGAATCGTCTAGCGGTTGATCGAGCAAGGGAAAGGGGTCCTGTTCAGGCACAGTCGGCACTTGCGGAACTGTCGGAATTGGGTTTGCGGTAGGGGCGATGAACCCGTTGATGGTCGGTCGGGGCGCTGATGGCTCTGCTACGCGTTGTGATGTCGCTGGTAACGCAAAGCAGTACAATCAATAACAGTCTGGTGGTCAATGAAATTCTTCTTACGCAGAGGAAAGTAATGCGACGTCTGCACGACCTGCGATGCCCATGGCGATCGACTCGCCTCCTCTCTTTGTGCACTCGCCTCTACATTCCTCTGCGTGGCGTTGAGGACGAGTTCATGCCTCCGTTGACGAGTAACCTTTCCCGCGGCTTCTCTTCTTCGCCTGGATTTTACGATGCCGCGTTCACGATGCACCGGACACTCCTGATGGACCGCGGCGATTTAGTATGTAGCACAGCCCAGGAGACAGCTCGACGTATGCTTACTGAAAACCGCGATATCCCATCTGGCTTGTAATCTGTTTCCCTTCCGCATCGCCTTCCAGCTCCTCTGTTGTGTGTACAGAAACCGACACCCATCGGTCTGTCGGTGATCTTCTTGGTCATCTGCGCGGTTCTGAACGGGATTTGGTGATGGTTGCTCGCGTTGAGGCACAAGAGGCGGCAAGATGCATAATCCGATGCAGTGTTTTCCGAAACGATGGCAAGGAGATCACCAACCTCATCAATCCTGATGAAACACCTGCGCGGATTCAAACGCGACTCTGACTTTGCCGATTGCAACTCAACTCCATATGACGAATGGTACAGTGGTCGACGCTGTCTGAACATAGCCATCATCGACTGCTATCTTGCCGAGAAGCCTGACATCTAGATACTCAAGCCGTATCAATGGCTTCGCTCTCCAGCCAAATCTCCAATCTCCGGCAAGCGATCACGAGCAGCGAAGAATCGTGGGACGCTTCGCAGGCCATCGAGGCCATCAACCAGCAATTCGCAACATGGGATGATCTCGTCGCATACGCCGACGACAGCAGGGGCACGACGAGGCTAGAGGAAGAGGTGGAAAAGTGTCGGAAAATCCAGGCTGAGAGTGAAGCAGAGGTGAGCATATCTGCGGATGGGTTGACCGGAATGCTGATCGAGGTATGGATAGTTGGACGTATTGGAGTCCCGCATACACGACATCACGACGGAAGCGCGGAAGAGACTACAAGGCCTACTCGACTCGGCTCAAAGTCTCTCGCTGTCGAGATACGAACTGATCGACACCCTTGGCCGTCTGGAACGCGAGCTTCTGGGAAGTCAAGAGAAGGATACCGCAGAAGAGGTCGCCGGAGATGGGATTGCAGAGCCAGAGTCATCCGCAAGCGATCCACTGAGCGTACTTCGCCGGCTGGAAGCTGTACATGCGAGAATGGACGAGTTGGCGAGGTCGATGAGGTGGATTGCGGTGCTGGAGCAGGTTGCGGTGCTCAGGTATGTACCAATATCTCCAGCTATCACCGCCGTCATGTCCTGAATGATGCTTGTTCAACAGCCAAGAAACACTACAACCTCTTCGCGCAGCATCTGGCAATCCTTCGTCCTCGTTGACAGCTCTACCGAAATACAAGACGCTCTATCGACTCGTATCGGATATGCAACAGACGCTTCCACCGTCGATGAACTTGCTCAAGGTGTCCGAGGAAGTGCGCAGACAGACGTGGAAGGCCTTGAAAGATCGCCTGAACGAGTGAGTGGAGTCATATGTCCATCGCTATAATGCTGACGCGTCAATCTGTGCATCGTAAAGGAATCTCGCCAAAGCGCTCGAAGCTATCGGATGGCCTCGAAAGATCAATTACCCCTCCCTTTCTGTCGAGGTCCGGAAAAACTTTGAGCGAGCGTTCAGAGAGTTATTGCAGTTCCAACAAGAGTACGTCTCCTAAACTGCTCACATCGCGGAACCCGATCTTGTCAGAAACTGATCATCTCTCGCGTTTTCTCCTTCAGAGGCGAAAAGCTGTACCACCAGGATCACGCACAAACTCCGGTGGATCCGATAACAACTCGAGCGCTTTATCCGTTCGTCGTCATGGCTCAGCCTGTTGCACTGCGGTTCCGGTTTCACTTCGAGGGAGATCGGGGAACGAACAGACTGGACAAGGTGAGCTTGGGATGTGCTTGATGACTCCTGCTCTCATTCTCATGTCTGCACGCTCCCCAGCCGGAATGGGCGTTTAGTCATATCCTGGATCTTATCTTTGAGCAGCGGAGTTTCGCCGAGGGTTACCTGCAGTCGTTATTGGCGAGGAGTGGCTTCGGACACGTCAATGCTACAGTAAGTGTGCGGACGCATTGCAGTCCTCATACGGAGCTGACGGATCCAATGCAGTCGGAGATGATCGCGCAGCTATTGCCATTACCGCTTGCGCTCCTGCGCCATCGCTTCCCTTACTTGCTGGAACATCCGGCACTCCTCGCTCATACCGTGTACCAGACGGTAGTCTTCGACGACTCCATCCGTCAGAATGGCTTCAGCTATGGACGTACATGGAAAGCGGTGCATGCGAGGCGCTACATGGCAAAGGACGGCGAAGCACAAGTAGAACAGGACGAGGAATGGATGGGCTTGACAGAAGAAGTGCTGAGTACCGAAGATTGGTTTGATCGCTGGCTATCCGGAGAGAAGAAGTGTACGTCTTTTGAGCATCTTCAGCAGGACGGAATCGAGCGTTGCTGACCTCGCGTTATGCAGTTGCCGACGATCAGTTCAACGATATCATTTCTTCGGATGAAGCATGGACAATAGTGGACCCTGAAAGCACTGGCCATTCACAGGGCGGCGATGATGGAAACGAAGCCCCCGAAGCGGACTACAGACCGACAATGGGAGCACGCAAGGTGAAAGCCTTGATTGAACAGGTTGCGGGCATGTTTGGTTTCGTCGTCTGACTTCCTCTGCGTCGCTAAGTTGCGCTATCTCCTCGTAGACCGCTATGCCTCGTTGCCAACGCTCAAGCACCGATACCCGTTCCTCGCCGGCATCCAGGTTCCGCTTCTGAAGGCCTTCCATGGACGAATCGCGGGATCTCTGGATGCCTTCGAAACGCTGTCGTCAGCATTCGTCCGAGCGGTACCTGGCGCATTGTCGGGCCATGCAGGCAGTGCCACCGATCCAGCCAAGATGACTCGCGGCGTAAACGGGCTTCAGCGACTTGCCAAGGCTTGGATTAGTGCGGCATGGGTACGCGATGCAATTGTTACATGGCAGGACGAGATTGTAAGCTCTATTCAGCGTACGATTGGCGGAAGTCTGATCGACTCTCTTTCCCCTTGCAGCTATATCTTCAGATGAGCGCAGACATTCAGGGTGATTCTACCTACAGCAGGAAAGCAATAGACGACGGTATTATCGGCCAATACTCCCGCGATCCCAACGTGTACCAGCTTCGTCTGGAAGAGTTCGAGCTTTTACTGGCAAGAGCGGAAGACCTCATCATCAAGCACATCACACACGAAGTCGAGAAGGATCTGAAGCAGCATTTGACCCGGTAAGCATTCTGAGCTTTTACGGGTCCGGCTTGACTTACGGTCTGCGCTCTGTAGTCGATGGGATACTGCCCAGGCTCCGGAAGAACTTCGCCTCGATACTGCTCTTGTCATACCGCTCACCACCTTTTCCGCTCAGCTGGCTCACCTCGCCAGAATATTGCCACCTGCTACGACAAGAAGGCTATACCGCGCCATCGTTTTGCATATCGCCAATCACATCATGCAACGAGCAATCTATGCGGGCTGGTCCAAGTTCTCAGCAATCGGGGGTCAAGAGCTGCTTGTCGAGGTAGAAGCCTGGATCGAAGCTTCGCGACATGGACTGGAAGGCTCGAACGTCATCCGGTTCCCGGAGATTGCATGGACACAACTGCACGAAGCAGCAAAAGTTCTCGCGCTGCCAACGGACGTGACGCCGGAAAAGATAATGACCTTTTCGCAAGCCATGGCTCTGGTATTCGGCAACGACTACGAGCGGTTCAAGGAGAACCTTGGCCTCAAAGAGATGTCACAGGATCAGGCGCAGGGGATCATGCGGAGGAGAATAGAGTGCTGGAGATAGCATGTCAAACCTAGTGGGCACTTTGTCGAGTTGTATTCATTGCATTGCGGAAACATCAGGTCGTGTAACGCGTTACAAGTCCGTCTCGAGTCCTGTGTCCTCGCGATTCTATCACACTGGCCGTCTTGGTGCTACGGAAGCGATCCATCGTGCGAAGCTTCCGTACACACGAGACGATGCCTGTGTTCTATATACAATGCATACTGATCTCTATTCCCAGCTGACAACTTCTATACCGGCTGATGTCATAGCTTCCCATCAAATGGGCCGCTCAAGCCAAACCACTTCTTCAATCCTGCCAATCGTTCCTGCTCTTCCTTGAAGACACAGATGACCCGTCTCGCCCCGTCTTCAAACGCGCTGAGCTCCATATTGGTAATGCTCAACCGCGCAAGCTGGGCAGAATAGTCGACAGGCTGAGCCTCGCCGTCCTCGCGAGGATACTCGGGTCCCGTCTTGCCGGGCTGATAGGTTCGGGCGACGGCAAAGTATTCCCTAAACTTGTGCGAGACGCCTTTATCCCCGATACAGACGTGCCACGAGAGCTTTTCGTACGTCTCGAGATCCTCTGTTTGCGTAGTGATGGCGTAAATCAGATCCCAAGACGCGTCATCGACGGACTGCCCTTTTCTGACGGAACGGTGTTTGAGCAGGTACGTCGGGTTGACCAGGGTCCGATCAGAGTCTTCGGGAAGGCCGAGCGTTGATAGATCCGCGACAGTGATAAGCCATGATTCGTTCGGAAGCGCTGAAGATCCGACTGATGGTCCTTCATCACCTGGTCTTTGCGTTTTAGGCAATGGGACGGGCAGCACGGGTCCCCGTCGAGCGAAACCGCAATCCACCAAGTAGGTTATTCCGTCGTGTTCGAGGAGAACACAGCAATGGGTCGGCCGTGTCGGGAGCATGATTCGAGTTTCTCCCTCAGCAGATGGACCTTCTTTGACATATGCCGAGACAGGTCGACATGTGTAGCCGAGGCCAAGGAGTATTTGACAAAGCTCGAGGCCGTGGAAATAGCAATATCCACCGAGATGTCGGGTGACCAGACGGTCGTGGATGGACTCCGGGTCAAGCGGCGGGGATGTTACGTCTTTCACGCCTGTGAGCTTCGATGATCAGTATGATAGTCCTCCTCTGCTCCAAGCGAATGTGGAACGCTTACAGTGCCTGTTTCGACCAGATGTCGAAAGTGTTCGAAGACGAAAAGACGATCAGACGGTCCTCTTGCCGGGAAACGAATGATTCCCGCACTTACATGAAGGTGTTCTCGAATGGAATATAGATATTATGTCCAATCATCAGTTCCTCCAGCACCCGCAAGGGCTCCTGTGCCACCTTGGTCTTCAAAGCAGCGCCATCTTTGGCGAGGGGGTGGTGTATCCGTTCAAGGTAAGCCTGGATGTCGGTTTCAGAGGCAGGACGCGTTGGAGGTGACATATCGTGGGACTGATGCAGTTGAGGGAGGCACGAGGTGAGTACGAGATGGTTGTGGTCAAGAAGCGATATGCATAGAGAGGATCACCTCGACAACAAGGAAGAGGTAGCTGAAGAGGTCAACCTTTCAGAATTCGCAAGTGACGAATCTGCGGAAACAAATGGCAAACTGTGGACCGGGTTTCCGGAGTACTGCCTTGGACTGATGTCGTGAACCTGATAGCATGGCCTAGCTGCACATCTGATACCAACAAGACCTCTACTCAGTCTCCTCACATCCGGAAACCGTGGTACCCTGAAACGGACAACCACTAGACCTCAAAGGAACGCGCACGCGTCGAGCGAACTTTTGGAATTCGTCTGATGGTGAGATTCCGCATTTGTATTTTCGATGCTGTCTGACGAGACCTCGTCTGTCTCTCTAGCGACACATCCGCCGAAGCCTCAGAAGTGAAACAAATGCACTATGACCGTCCCTGCGAAGAAGAGCAGACCCGAGAGCATGAAAGCGCGTCGAATCACCACAGCGGAAGATGACGACGTTCGTTCTTCGTCTGATCCTATCGCCCTCCACCATTCCGCCGTTTCCTCTGACATACACCACGGCTCTGGGCACGGAAGAAAGATTCAAGAACGAGGCCCAGATGATCTGAACATCGGACGCACGACTTGTCAAAGGGAAAGATCGAATATGATGCATGGTTCCGGATCTCGTCTTCAGCCGTACTCTCCTCCTGGGTTTTTCGCCGACAACAATCCGCGGAACAAATCGACGTACGTATCGCAAGCCGAAGACGTGGGCGCAGCTGGCAAACGCAGGGAACCTGCGGCGATACCTCGAATCTCTTCAGAGATCAGGGAAGAGTCGTACCTCAGACGGGACGCATCGTTGGATCTCAGTTCCGCGGAAGACGAAAGCAGCACAGCGTCACAGGCTTCCAACGGATCTGCAAGTCACACCGTCAGGGCACACCGACATCTAGACCAGCATCGATCACATGATGGCGAAAAGGCGTCTTCCCTCGACCAACTGCAACTGCAACATCCCTTCTCCGAGAAATCATGGCGAAACAGCGGATTCGAGTTGGACCCGGCACCTGGAATCACTTACAGGGACTCGAGCGAGGATTCTTCTGAAGATGGGAGTGACGGCGAAGTTGGGTACAGGGTGACGCAGAGCTGGAAGCCGGGTGCGAGGAGATTGGTGGACTGTTCGAGCTTGGGTGATGGAGACAGTGGGAATGGCTCCGAGGAGAGCGATTCGGACGACATGGATGGCGAGACCACCATCGACAGCTTTTCTCTAGAATTCCCTCGTGCAGCCTTACCAGATCACCAAATCGCCTCCGGCAGGACCTTTGCGTCTCCTATCGACAGCCTCAGCGAGTACGACTTTGCTCGACAAGCCTTGCAGGAACCGGAAGATTGCCTGATGCATAATCTCTCGTCACAAACTCGAGATCACGCCGGAACTGCGTCAGACAGACAAGAAGAATCGACCCCTTTGACGGAATACGCAGTCACGCAAACAGCGGATCGATCCTTTGGCCCTTCCCGTACTTTGCGAACAGATGCTTTGGAGACCGTTCAACTTGCGAATCCTGTTTCCAGAAAGGGGAAGCAGACCATCAATCAAGCATCATCCCGCATCGCTGCAAGCTCGACGCCCTTAACAGCCTTTCAAGCGACTCAGAACTCAACTTCATCATACAAATCAGCCACTCTTCGTCCGTCCATGATGTCGTCCAGCAAGAACAAGACATCCTCTCGGCCTGCTGGCAGCTCGACACCTCTCACCGCATTCCAAGTCACCCAGAATCCCTCCTCTTCCCATCGCGTGACGACAGCTGGTCTCGCCACTTCTACTCCATTGTCGGACTACGCAGCGGACTCGGCCATCGATCCAGCCAGACGCTCCGGCAAAGATGGACGTGCTAAAGAATCCGCGGTTCAGAGGAACAGTGACTTGGTCGAAGTGAATCCGCAGAATCCCGGACCTGTGGCCATCGCAGACGATGCAAGTATCGAATACGGCAGAGAGCGACTGGCGAGCCTAGAGGATGGTAGTGTGGGCAGTATGTCGAAGTCGAACACTCGCAGGGGACTTTCAAACAGTTTGGTGAATTCTGTCGGATCGCGGAGACCCATCGCCAAAGAATCCGAACCTCTAGGAGGCGAGGAGTCTTTGAGTGCGACTCCGTCCATCAGCAACGGGGAAGGCATGCAAGAGATGCAGAACCAAGTCACTCCCCTTCCCTTCATCCGAAAAAGAGCTAGACGGCCCGCCGAACGAAATCGCGAAAAGAGACAGAAAACAAAGCAGACCGGACATGTAGATGACAAGGAAGCTGTGAGCTATTTCTTTCTCCTGCTCTCGACATCACTCTGACCTTTTTCACAGGGATCTTTGCGACCCTGGAACTTGATAGTCAATTGGGAGGATATCGACCAGTTTGAGCTATCTGTCGAGTACGTCGTCTGACAGGAAGCAACAAGGATCGCGCGGACACGATCGTTGGAGGCAGGTGGGTCGCGAAGGGCTCTTCCGTCGCGGTGCGAAACCTCTGCTTTGGACAACTCGCGCGATTCTGCGAACATGGCCGCAGATCCAGAGGCCATTTCGGCTTGCGGTAGTCAGGCTGTAGTGCTCCCGATGGCGAGCCGTGTAGAATCACCTTCTAGCTAAATTATGAATGAAGCCGTTCGGCAGATTGACGAGTTCACCAATGACCGTTAATCAAGCCGCTGCATCTTGCAGTCCATCTTGCTTTCGTAGGTCACGGGTACTTTTCGAAAGGGGGAAAGACCTGGGGAAACTTGAGCCTGGAAAGACTCTAATAATTAATCGCACACGTTGTCTAGAGTGAAGTGTTCAACCTCGTCTGGAGCGAAAGGCGGTAAAGCAACAGACGACGTGCCGGGTACCCGCTCGGTCCGTCATCCAGTACACAAATATCCTCTCCTGCCAGCTCTCCTGGCTGACACAAATGTCGGCAGATCAGCTGGCAGATCTGCTTTGAATCAGTTTGAATCGAAGGGCGACACGGAGCTGAGCATAGCCGAGATCCCTTCGGAGATGCCGGTCCCGGAATTATTCCAGGGGACTCCCTTTCACCCTGGCGAACGGGAGAATCTGGGCGATCGTCAAGCTGTAAAGCTTAAATGAACTCATGCGAGCGCGTCGCCAGCAGCTAGTCAGCAGCTACGCCAGTTGCGTCGGACTCGAGCTCTACGTCGCCTGCTAATGCCTGGATGAGCCTTCAAGCCACAGCTTGCTGTGCAAGTGCATTCGATATATGCTCATTCATGGAGCTGTTGGCGGAACGCTTGAGAGATAGGGTCATACCATCGAGAACGGTATCTGGCCACACCTCTTCGGTCCGATGTAGCAGTGATGTAGCAATATTATAATCACATGCGTCGTAACGGGTAACAGAGTCGTCGTGTAAAACAACTACCCTCGTATCGGCTCGGTTGTCATGAGGGTAGGTTTCTTCGGAAGCTTCAATTCCGTTCTTCAATATGTCGACGACACAAATACGTACGACCGTGAACAGATGCATGGACTGGGTGAAGGCGTTCCGCTACTTCCTTCTGACGATGATGCGTGGACGGGCCTCCCTATTCGAAGCAATCAATCGTCCGTATGAGCTCATGGCCCACGAGATGTCATCTCCGACAGTCATGCATCTGTGCAGCTATCTGTGCAGGTTTCATCCTGAGCAAGGATGCGGCGTTTTGCGAAGAAATGGCAGCTGCAATGGCTCACATAACATAACGCGAGATCGTGGCTGACCGGGGCATACGCAATCTGTTCAGCGTGGGTGCATAACCAGCTGAACGACAGATGACTGACTGATGTCGGAGATTGCAACCTGAAACACGAGCTGAACCTCATGCGTATCCTGAAACAGAGAACAATCGACTTTGCTGACAGATCGAGTAATAATCCCGAAACCGGCCTAGCCGGCAAGCATCCGGTGCCGGCGAAGCGGTATGAAGGACTGTCTGAGACATATTGAGACAATGAAGTTTGCTCCTTGTTTGACCTTTCAGCGGGTGTCCTGTTCAGCCAGCTGTTCAGCCCAGGTCTTTGAGTGCAGCCTTGTTTAGGGAAACGGTCTGGGTGAATGCAGGTCAGTCTCCGGTAACACACACGAGCCCTTGTTCGAGAGTGTCTGATCGTCGTCAACTCGCTTAGCGACCGGCCGTTTTCACTTCAGCGCGATTGTTTGCGTCGTCGAACGTGTCCTTACCTGCCGGGAATGACTATATAATGATGTTGTTCCGTTCTTCATCTCTCTCTCCTTCGTTTCCTCAAGCATCAGCTCAAATTCCCTGAATTCTCAAGCCCGATCACCTCAAGCGAACCCTCGCTCATCTTCCCACCTCCCATCCTCCCAATCCTCCTCTCTCCAAACCTCACCTTATTCTTCAACCCTCCACCCTTCAAAATGCGTGTTGCTGCTCTTGCCCCCATTGCCGCCATGTTGGTCGCCGTCGCCAACGCTGCCCCGGTCCCTGCCGCCGACCCTTTCTTCTGTCTCTTCGGTGAGTCGGCTTTTTCGCTTGTCTGCTTATGCTATATAACCGTAAACATGGCTGACATGCTTGCATTCCATAGGATGGGGTTTGGGTTGTGACGCGCCTGCTACCAGCAGCGCCAAGGCGTCTTCCACCAGCATCGCGGCCGTCAAGACCACGACCGCTTCCACCACGGTCAAGTCGAGCAGCTCTTCTGCCGCTCCGACCTCGACCAAGGCAAGCAGCACCGTTGCTTCTGCCACCAAGGCGGCCGCGACGACCTCTATCGCCAACTGGACCTGGCTTTGGGACCCGGCCTACATTTTCAACATGTGGAACAACTTCCAAGCTTTCCGTACGTAACATTATCCGGTAATCCAGTTTCATTTTCTGACATTTCCGTTTATACAGGATGGGAGAAGTACAATGACTGCAGTTTCAACGGTTATTCGTTGACCTACGTCAAGGCCTGGTACTACCAGACCTACGGCTTCAAGCCCTTGAACGGCTGCCAGTGGGACCAGGTTCACCAATTCCTCGCCAAGTACGCCGTCAAGACCTCGATCGCGCCTGCGTCGACCCAGAAGTACACTCCCGGTTGCGCCAACCCCTTCGGTGGCGCCGACTTCAACTGGCGACCTACTTCCAGCTCGGCTTCGTCCACCAAGCCGACATCTGCCGTTGTCACCTCGAAGGCGTCTAGCAGCTCTGTTCAAGCCTCTTCGGCCGTCGTGACGAGCAAGGCGTCTTCCGCCAGCGTTGTCGCCTCTTCGCAAGCCGCTTCGTCTCAAGCTGCTTCGACCCAAGCCGCCTCATCCCAGGCCGCTCCTTCCCAGGCCGCTTCTTCCCAGGCCGCTTCCTCCCAGGCCGCTTCCTCCCAGGTTGCTTCCTCGCAAGCCGCCTCGTCTCAGGCTGCGTCGAGCCAGGCCGCCGGATCCGCCGCTCCGTCTTCGGTCGCGAGCCAGAGCTCTGCTCAGTCCTCCGCTGGACCTTCCCAGGTCGCCGCCAGCTCCGTCGACTCTGCGCCCGTCTCTCAGGCTACCGACTCTGGCGTTCCGGCTACCGCTTCGGGTGTTGCTTCTAACAGTGACGGTTCCGCTACCGATGTCGCTGCTCCTTCCACTACCGACTCTGCTGTTGTCGCCGCCTCGACCCCGACCGTTGCCACCAACTCGGGAATCAAGGGCACGCCCAGGACTCTCTCCAACGGCAAGGTCGTTCAGGATCTCGGCTGCGTCGCTGAAGTTGACGGAAGAAAGTTCAAGTCGGCCAGCATCGACAGCCCCGACGTCATGACCAACGAATGGTGTTCCAACTACTGCACCAACCTCGGATACCCTATCTCTGGGTAAGTACACTGTCCTAGGTATCCTAAAGCTTGTTCTGACCTCCCTGGGCTTTGGCAGTACTGAATACGCCAAGGAATGTTACTGCGCCGGAGTTGACGCGATGTCTTCGTGGAGCGTCTCCGACCAGTGTGTCATGCCCTGCTCTGCTGATAGCAGCGAGGTATGCGGGGGACCACAAGCTCTTTCGACGCTTTACAAGTAAGTTTTCTAGATGATTGCGGACATCCTGCACGAAGAATGAGTGACTGACGATGATTTTTGCCCATTTCAGCCCCGACGCCGCCCGAACCGTCTCCCTGCCCACCAACTGGTCCGCCAAGGGCTGCTACCAGGACAACGGCTCCCGAGTCCTGACCTACCAGGCCTGGTCCGGCAAGTCCGACAGCACCCTCGAGTCCTGCTCCGCTCAATGCGCCTCCCTCGGCTACACCATCGCCGGCGCCGAGTACGGAAGTGAATGCTTCTGTGGCAACGACTTTGTCGGTGGTGCCGTCGCTATCGACTCGGGATCCTGCAACATGCCTTGCCCGGGTAACGGTGGAACCATGTGCGGTGGCAGTTTCGCGTTGACCGTCGCCAGCTTGAAGTCTTTCTAAGGCAGAAATGCCGCAAGGTCTTTAGCCGGGATTCTTGGTCCGCGAACCTCTTAGGTACCATCTGCTGTCGCTTCGGGGCAGTCGAGGCCGCCTATGATTGTACATTACTACTTGATTGCAGCGATGTATAAATCATAATTATTTTTATGTTGACAAGGTGGTTATCGCGATTGGTCTTCTCCTGCGCACTTCCGATCATCTCGTCCTTGCTTTCCTCACGAAGCACTGAATGTTGGACTCGGGGTCAGGGAAGGTCCATCATCCTAGATGTTGGACTTCCAGACGTCCCCACGGGCATGCTACGGCGAGCTGTGTTGTAGGGAGAAGAGGAAGATCAGGCATAGGTCGTTGCTCATGAAGCAGGATGACGAATCGCTTCGAGGGATAGGAGGTGTATCCGCACGCTCATAAAAGCGCGTTTTCGAAGCGCAAGGCGGATCTTCGTCATGTCAAAGCTGTTGTCGTGAGGCTATCGTCGTGTTTCTTATACTCCCTTGGTCTACCTTTCCGCCATATACATTCCACCTGACTCTTCACGGCGGGACATACTCTCCGTAATCTATCAGGTCATAAACGACCCTTGCGCAGACGTTTGATTCGTGCCAATCGCCCTCGATTTGGTGGCATACACACAACATGGCGGACCAGACAGAGCCATCTCTTCCCGTTCATTCCGGTGATGCCCCGACAACAGCACCTACCACCGCTCTAGACGTTCTGTCCACCGTCTCTGCAATCCAGCCAGAAGCCCATTCTACGGCTGATGACGTCCAGGAAGCTGTCCAGCAATTGGACAAGTTGACCGAGATCGAAAACGGCTTGACCGAGGCTGCGCGGGAAGCCAACGCCACGGGCGACGACCAGCAACAACACATGCAGCATGCTGAACAGCTCGAACAACAGATGGAGGACCAAGTCAATGGGCTGAACCTTCCCGTTTCCGGTCCGGTCTTCACGCATTCGGAAAGCGCGCAGCACACGGCGATGCAAGGGGTCGACGATGCGGAGCGCAATTACGCTTCGAGCGAGGATGCCGAGGGCGAGATCGATCTCGACCTCGAGATGAGCGCCGTAGAGGATGACGAGTATGACCCGAATGCATACGGACAGAGTACGGCGTTCGACGCCGATCAGCAGAACGCCCAGAATGACGCATACAACGAAACGTCGACCAAGGACGAAGCTATGCCCGTGTCCACGAGTGGAGACATCAATCAGACCGAACAGCCCATCGAGTCTGACGAGTCGAAACCCCAGCCGGAGACGACGATCGACGATGCCCCTCCCGCCGATCAGCCCCAAGCACAGCCTGAAGTCGAAGAAGTCAAGCCCGTCGCCGTCCGTCGTCCCCCCGGACAACAACGTCGTTCGCCCTCATACAACATGGAACCTCCTCAAGCGGCAAGCAATAATACACCGATAGCCGCTCCCCCACCGTTCTTGCCGGCAAAGCCGTCGACAATGCCAGAACAAAAGGCTCCGGTTCGACAGTATCCTTCGCAGATTGACCTTGCGGATGTCACCTTCCCGGAAGGTTTGTCGGTCAACAGTCCGTCCGTGCAGCGTCACGGAGCGTGGGTGAGGGCGTGGAAAGGTGGTAAGTCATACTGTGGCGCCGTCTTTGTATCTGTATTGACCGTGGGTCGTTTCAGCCGAAGGATTCCCGCAGACACAGGCACAAGCCTTGCTTGAACTGTTCAAGGTCGCCCGAGACGAAGGCGATGTCGAGGATGCCCGAGCGTGGTTCAATGAGCTATCAAAAGAGAACCCGACAGTGGTACGTCCCAGTGTTCAGATGAAAGGCCTAAACTAACTTTTCTGATTAGACCGGTCCCATGCTCTCCTTGATCAACCTGGAGCTCGCACACGGCAACTTCCCGCAAGTCGTCGCTCTTTACGAGAAAGCATTGCGAGGACTTGGCGGATCCGTTGGAGCCGCGCCAGGTGTGGAAATATGGAGTAAGTCTACTTTGTACGTCAAGCCGTGGCCCTGCTTATTCGTGCTATCAGGATCGTACCTTCACTACATCCGCAGACAGAACCCTATTCCGCCTGCAGGATCAGCCGGTGCAGCAAATGCCGACGCGATCCGTGAAACGGTCAAGCGGGCATACGAGTTGGCGTTGAATGAGACGGGAAACGACATTAACAGCGGTGTCATCTGGAAAGAGTATATTGCGTTCCTTTCGGAGAAAGAGGTAAGTCTGCCACGCCAGTCATGGGGACCTATTCTAATTCCTGTGCAGGCCTCCAATGCGTGGGAGATTCAACAACAGCAAGACGCGATAAGAAAAGTCTATCATCGAGCGGTGGTCATTCCCCTCAACGATGTCGAACAACTGTGGCGAGAATACGATCAGTTCGAGAACAAGATCAACAAGATGACGGTAAGACGTATTCTCACTCTGGCCGCATCCCTTGACTAAACGTGACTGTCATCCTTGACTTCCCCTTGCTTCTTCTTTCTGCGTTGGCTCTGTGGATTCTGTGTCTTTGGCTGAACAAACTTCTGTCTGTTTGTACGCGGAAATACATGACCTGGATTTCATGTTGGCTCTGTCGACACGCGTGCGTTCATCACGTTTTCCAACGAACGGCATGTGATATCGGAATTTGCCCGCCGTTTGCACTTGCCGCACACAACTCCTTATATTCCACCGCGCACTGCGGGATCGCGCATGACATGACTTGCTTTGACCACGCAGGCCAAAAAGTTCTTGCAGGAGCGATCTCCCCTGTACATGACCGCCCGATCGGTCCTTCAAGACCTCAGGAGACATCTGGACTCCTTGAAGCCGTTCGAACTTCCACCAAGGCCGCTTCGTAATGACCAGGACCGCGCGCTGGTGGTGAACTGGAGAAAGTACCTGAAATGGGAAGAGAGCAATCCCCTCGATATTGAAGACGCGCCCGTCTTGCAATCGAGAATCGGATATGCATATCGTAAATGCTTGACCCAAATGCGATTCTACCCTGAGCTGTGGTACGTACTCTGGCTGCGAGCATTCGAGTACGACGTCTTGACGTCTTTCTGTCTGCCGCCTCAGGTACGCCGCGGCAAACTTTTACCAAACTCAAGACAAGGCAGACGAGATGTTGGCTTACATCAAGACGGGTCTTGAAGCAAATCCCTCTAGGTAGGCCGTCCTGATCTGCCCCAGGTTGCCAGGATTGACCCTCTGCGTGTAGCTTCCTCCTTACATTTGCCTTTGCCGAGCAACACGAAATCCGCAAAGACGTCGCGGCATGTAAAGGCGCATTCGATCGTCTCATCGCTCAGCAAGGCACGAAGATTGACAAGCTCAAGGCTGACATCGAGGCCGAGGCGGAAGAAGCACGGGGTCCGCCATTAGATGAAGCCGACGAGAAACGGATGAAGGAAGAAGAGGACATCGAAATCGAAGGCGAACCGACAGACTTGCGCAAGCGATTCCTGGAGCGAGAGGCCCGTGGCAAAGCAGTGATCGAGAAAAGGCAGCCAGAGCTCAATGACCTCTTGACTTCTGTTGGTGTCGTCTGGAACATGTACATCCGATGCATGCGACGTTCAGAGGTGAGTCGAATGAAGCCTTCTGATTGTTCAAATCCTCAATATTTTTGATTGGCAGGGCTTGCGAGCGGCTCGAATCACCTTTAGTCAGGCCAGAAAATCGGCGTATCTCTCATGGCACGTGTTCGAAGCCTCTGGTATGTTGCATCGAGCATGGGCCAGTCATGGAGCTCACCAGACCGTTTGTATCGACAGCCTTGATGGAATATCACTGCAACAAGGATTCGAATGTGGCTATCAAGATCTTCGAGTTGGGAATCAAGGCCTTCCCGAACGAGCCCGCGTTGGCAGTCAAGTATCTCCAGTTTATGATACAGATCAACGACGAGAACAGTAAGCAGAATAGTCCTACCGTCAGATGTAGGCTGACTTTACACATCCTAGACGCCCGAGCCTTGTTCGAGAAGCTGGTTGACACGTTCAAAGGTGATCAAGCGAGGCCGATCTGGGACACCTGGGCAAAGTATGAATACACGTACGGCGATCTGGCGGCATCACAGAAGATGGAGAAGAGGATGCTGGAGACGTATCCCGCCGGTACGTCACTTTGCCTGTTCTTTACTCTGATCTGACATATCCGGGCATATCGTAGATGCACCCCTCAAACGATTCGCTTCCCGATTCATCTACAACGGTATCGACGAAATCGCCAGCCGTGACCTCGGATTCGGTCCCGCTTCTAATGCCCAGCCACCACCGCTTCCGAGGCTGGAATCTCAATCCGCGTCCATCAAGCGTTCGCATCCTGAAGCACTGTCGCCCAGAATACCAGAAGCTCGATTTCGAAACGGAAGGGACGATCGTGCCGGTCCGATGGCTGGTGGCCGAATGGAAGAACCACGTGCAAAGCGAGTCAAGCCGTCTTCGCCACCGCGACGTGAAGCTGTCCGTGTCAATCGCAGAGAAATATCGCCGCCCATGCGTGAACAACGGCCGCCCTTGCCGATGCCTCCTGTTGGACCGGAGATGGATCGATCTGGTTTGCCAAAGGCTGTTGTCTGGTTCCTTGGGAACCTGCCTAGGCCAGACTTGTTTGACGGTACGTCGCTATTCCTCTCAGCCGGGTCTTAGTGCTTATGTCGCTGTTGTAGGTCCTCGCTTCCAATCCGACGATATCATGAATGTTCTGAGCACGGTGCAAATGCCGTCCAATATGCCGCCGAATATGCCGACAGGTGTTCCAGCGTATGGGCCGAGAAGTAATTCTGGTGAGTGAGACGCGATTGATCCATGACTTGGGACTGACCCTCGTGAACCCGGCAGGACGCGGACCCGGAAACCGTCGCAGACGCTGAGCAGTTTATCTTTCGATCGGGGTATAGATATTGTCATGGGGCGATGTACTGCGTACACCTACTGGATGAGCATGCTATATACAGAGTTCAGCCTTTGATCAGTCTTGAACAGCTTGCTTGCGGCGAGTTCCGATCAGACATGCGGTTAAATGGAGAAATGACGACCGCATGCCGACAGCGTCAACACGAAATCCAGCTCAGGAATTTCCACGTACGAACACACCGAAGTTCGTTCAGCCAAGACAGAATCCATAGAGCCAACGCAGAAAGAGAGAGCGCAGACATCCAATGTGAAGTTGTGTGTATCCCATGCTATTTATACAACCGTGATGTTTCAAGGACTCAATCCCGCTGCTCTTCACTACTCGTCCTCGTCAGGTATGCCAAGCTGCTGACGCACTTGCCGTCTCACCACACGTTCATACTCCTCATGGTTATCCCTGAACATCTTACAGCACTATCCCCTCCTCATCAGCCAAATTCCACGAAATATCCTGGTCAACTCACCTCGATATTCGCTCCACTCTCGATATTCGGCTCTGCGAGCATACTAAGCACGCTCATCAGCACACTTCGGACGCCCTGGACGGGCGACCAGCGTTCCGACGCGGATTCGTATTGCATCGGGTCGTCGCCTGGTGTGTGGAGGATGGAGATGCATACTTCGCCCGAGGGGTAGACTGTGAGGGAGGGAGGTCAGGGGTGTGTATGGAGGAGACGTGGGTGGACTTGCCATTTGGGTGGAATAGGGGTGGGTCAAAGGTCATTTTGAAGGGGTTCAAAGGGTAATCTTGTGGCTGAACGGGGATGACGATTTGAATTAGGTTGAGAGGCGGATATTTTTGCCGTGCAGCTCACAAATGTCAACTTCGCGGCGAACACTCCTCCTTCCTGTGATTTTGCGAAGCATGTCAGCATCAAAGGGGAGAGGCCCATCGTCTCAGAGCGTGAGCCACTTACGAACGGCGTCCCTTCTGGACCTGTGATCAACGCTTCCCACTCGAAGAAATCGTCCTCGCGTACTGGACCGGCGGTGAAAGACGGATCTTCATCGTTTGTCAGGTCCTTGTACTCCTTCATAAGACTGCGAATGTGGGTAGTGAGCGATATGCTAGGATGTTGGACACGTCGGGACTTACCGACGCACAGCCGTGGAGGACTGGGCTCTGGTGTTGCCGTTTGCGAACATGGCGGAGGTCGAAGAGTCGGAATCCAGACGTCTGTGGTGGACCGCAATGGTATGCTCGAGGATGGAGACGTCGAAGACAGCAGCAGCAGATGAAGCGAAGAAGAGTGATGATTCATGTTCACGAGAGCATGGGTTGAGGTGGAACGGATCTGACCTCCACATTGGGAAATCGATCAACCGATTGCTCTCCGTTCCTGGTTCATCACTTGCAATTGATGTTGTGAGCTACTGTATGCTGTGCCAAGGTCTTGTTTGATTTGGCAATCACCCTCGCCCTACGCCTCAACCCTCGCTCATATTCTCCAGATACTTCACCTCGCTCATCCGGACGAATGCAGGGGCAGGCGCGTCCGACACGACAGTGCTCAAGCTCGCGTGACACCGAGGTAGCGGTATCTCAGGTCGGAGAGCGGACAGGATAGAGCGCGTCACAACCTTCCGGGATTTCATCGAGTCTATCAAGCTCTTGAAGACCTTCGGCTGGTCGACAGGCATGGCCCGGGAGATGTCACGAGAAGGCGACCACGGCGCGGATCAGAAGAAGGACATCAAGATTGGATATCACTGACGGCTCCACGCGCATCAATCAAGATAGCGCAAGTCTCGAAAGCTCAAGTCGCAAAGAAGCACAATTCAACAGAGTCTACCGGTGTGAAGACTGTGCCAGTGTTCCTCGGCTGTCTTGGTACAACGGTGAGTAGTTGTCCGGAATTTTGGCGAGCATTTCTGGCGCAACCAGGGTGGGAGCTGGGTTGCGCCAAGCCCCGATGGACAAGACATCGTCTAGATGTGCAGGGTCAGAGTGATTGGCCAGGTGTCTGGTTGTGTCTCTGTCATCCCCTATGGGTTGTCCGGCATAGATCGGATTGTCGGGTCGGAACAGTATCTGAATGTCAAGATGGGCGACGAGGAGAGATCATCGACTCTTCATCATGCTCGGTATTGATAGCTGTGTGGGGCAGCGGTGGAGTGAGCATGGAGTCTTCGCTGCTTTGCGTTCTCGGAAAGGGTGGCCTATCGAGAATCCGGAGATGACAGCCAGCTTTTTGTTTTCCTCCGAAGCAACTTGGAACTATGACTCTCTAGCTCGTCGAAAAATGCTACAAAATTGGACGGGGAATAACGTCGAGGGAGTGGCATGTGTATCCGCCTACATAGATATCTCATCATGACATACAAGCAATCGCACGACAGCGCCTCAGGCGCATTACAGCATATTGCGAAACCTACAGAGCGACGTCGAACTATATCGCAAGCACACACACCAGACATAATCTTTACCGCAGATCCGGAATTATGCTGCTACCTCGTGTCTCCACATGTCTCCATCGCTTCGCTAACACAGGCGAGTCCATAAATCAGTGATGCTCGAACCAAAACGCAGTGGATCGCATGATTCAGTAGCGTACAGCTGCAAGGAAGCTGATATCGATGTTTTCGCCACCGGTTCACTTTGGAGTACCTTCCTGGGCCTTCGTGCAAATTCCCGCCCAAAGCCAAGGTCGCAAGGGCCCATAGTCTATCCGCTAGACACTCGCTCCATACATGGTACATTAAGTTTCAGTGTTCTTTGCTTTCCCCTGCTGCAGCCATTTACTTTTGCTACTTCTCGTATACACAATCATCTTTCTGATACAGGCTGATGTCTGATCGCCTATGCCATGTCCGGCCGTTTCGGCGCCAGTATTCGCAGTTCTTGATTTTGTGTCCTCGGGGGGCGCATCGCCGTCTCAACCCGAGGCTCCAGCATGTCATCGTATTTTTTCAACGAAGTTCGGATATACGGTAGAGTGTCAATCTCAAATTGGTTACGCCAATAGTCGAATCTTCGATTCAGCTGCTGGTTCCCGTCTCGATACGAAAGAAGTGTTTCCAATCCCGAGATCAAGGTCTTCAATTCTGCTTTCAATCTGTTCAGTAAGCTTGCTCCAGCTTTTCTCTCTGTGGCATCGTCGGGTAGATGACTGTGTCGCCAAAACACGTCATGGCTGAGCGTCGTTATAGCCTCTTGCACCATGCGGATGGTTTCGGACGGGGGACCGCGATTCGGCGGCTGTTGGAGCTGGCTCAGTGCAGTGGATAACCTTTCTAACAGCAGCGTTTCGCCCCCGGTTGCCGAGTAGAGAAGTTTCCCCTCTGCATCCTTCACGTCTTTCCAGTGCCCGATCCGTCTTTGAAGAGATTGTTGGGGACTTGCCTGGCTATCGGATACGCCGGCCCAAGAAGCTTCCTCGCTTTCGTCCTCGTTAGGATTTGCGATCTGTCCGTGTCGTCCGCTAGAGTGGGGCTCTGAAGGAGCAAGTCCTACGGTGTCAGCATCCGTAACCGGGAGGAAAAGAGGACAGCCAGTCGCGGCTCAATATGAAGGGTCTCCGTAAATATCCGACTGGCATTGTCGGCCGTACTCACGCTCGTAAGAGGATGCCATCGAGGAGAAGGAAGCAGGGGCTCCGAACCCTGGGGTTCCTTGAGATACTGTCCAGATATGATGCACAAGAGGTCACGGATAACGGGATAACAAGTAGTAAGAAATCATTCGTGCTGGTTGGAGACACGCTCATGGCTTACCTTCCATGTTCTGGAAATAAGCAGCGTCTCCGAACTGATCCTGCCTGTCCGAGGGCAACGTCCGGTGCTGAAAGCTTTGTGAACCTTGATAAAAAGTCTCTGCTGGATAATGATTGCGAGGCGACGATACGGGCCTTGAACCCTGCAGCCAATTGTTGACATTCTGAGTATCATACGGATAAAGAGGATTCCGATATGGATCCATCGCAATTGGCTGACTAGGACTTGCAACGCTAGGAAACGGAGCTGCCGCTGTCTGTATCAGTACCGGGTAACATCCGTTGTATAGCAAGAGCTGTAACCAACTGACCACGATTCGCGACATCTCGGTTTTGAACAAGCGCAGGCGACACTTGAGGGAAGCTTGTCGCATAGAACCCTGGCTGGGCTGGCGAATCGTGTTGCTGAGGACAGTGAGGCTGAGTTTGATCATTATGATACTGCTGCCTATACATGGGCTGCATAGGTATAGCGAAGGTACTCGAAGCCTGCTGTCCGTAGACGTTCAGGCCGTCCCCGGGGCTACGCTGGTAGTGCTCCGTCAGCGCAGCTGGGTTGAAGTTCAAGGACGTCGACAGCAAAAACAGGGTGCGCGACGTCAGTAACCGTTCCTGCTGGATGAGTAACTCTCGCGGCAATACCCTTACCGTCTGTCAGTGTTCCCCATGCTCCGTAACTCTGAGACTGAGATAAGTACGTGTTGCGATCGAATGGATAAGTGGGGTTCGATTCGATGTGCGCAGGGATCGTCGTGTAGGTCTGTGAGGATGTACTGGCCGTCTGAAAGGCGGGGTACTGGTAATTAGGATTGACTCGGCGTGGATTGTCGGACATGGGAAATGTATCGAATGAGCTAGGAAAGGGCAACAGAAATCAGAAGCCTTGCGGAATATAGTGCAATGTCGATATCGGAGCAGGAGTACACAGAGTTCACCGACCTAGCAAGACAGGAACGCCTCATATACAGACATTCTGACGGTGCTTTGTACACGAAGCCTCGAACAAACTTCAGTCTGAGAGCGTCTCCATTGTTCTCAATCGTTCTGACTCTATCAGGTTCTCCTTCGAGCGCTTTCCTTCCTCGCTTTCCTGCGTCCCTGAATTCGCATCCAAAGTCATTCTAATTACTAGAAGGCCTCGGATCGGACCTCTGAGCGTAATCAGAAGAGCATGACATGCGTCACTTTGTCGATCTGGCGCAACAAACAAAGGAGGGTGGACCGCAAGTGATCGGTTTTCGGACTTCCAGACTTGCCTGCGCCTGAGTTTGGAAGGCCTCACGTCCAAATTCGAAACGCCTTGGCTGAAACGTGAGAGTCTTCATAGATCGCTGACGGTCCGTGCTCGCGACTAAGAATCACGCGAAACTGCAAGACTCAAGTGACCGCGGAGTGCGCAATTGAGCATATGTGACGGGGACCACCAATCACGACCCGCGATCGATGATTTCGTGCTCTGCGAAGAGCCATGTAGACACTAGACAGTAGACTAACTTCTCAACATCCCCGCTCCACGCTCGAAATGTCGGCGACGCAGAGGATCCCGTTGCTAAGAGCCTAAACATCCAAGGGCACTACTGTCAACGTTCATCCTCAGGCTTATACCTTGTTATTGTCAACGGTCATTGCAAAAGATATACCTTGATGGGCTGCCCAGTCAGTGAACAATGAAGGCGGATGCTATGGAATTGACCGAGAGCCCTTGACAAGCATTTCCAGCCCGCGTTATAATATCGGGAGTTATGAGGAGCTGAGCCTTGGGTTGGCACGACCTCCAGGCAGTTTTGGGACCCCCTTGGTTGCTACCGGGGTTTACTTTGATCTGTATCGTCGCCACCTGCTTGCTAAGGTTCATCATGTGTATCACCAGCTTTGGACGTGATTGAGTATAGCTCCGCCAAAGAACGCGGGATTTCACCCTGTAGGGCTACAACATGAAGTATGCTGCTCAGGGCATCGGACAAATGTGTACCATGCTGCACCCCGACGAAATGTTATCGCCATACCATAGATATACTCAGGACCCTCTTGGACACTTCAGGAATGATAAACGAGGGTGCCACAACGCCGGTTATGACGATCAATAGTCGCCCTCATGCGTCTGGGCTATCGCCACGCCCGGAATCTGTCACCAATATATCACATTCTTCCCATTTCGCGCGCAAAGCACGTTGCGTCTCTGGATCCAGATTGCACAACAGACGCTTGAGAATCACATCAGCCATGATCTTGACACTCTCTCGACGGCGTAAGAAGTCGTAAGCCGAAGCGCGGCTCGATTCTACAAGATAGGCTTCGGCGTCGTTGACAATGATATGTTGCAAGGTGTCTGCGTCCGGAACCGAGAGCTTGGAACGGATGTCGCGATCATTCAAGACGGTGCCCTTCACCGTGTCGACGTACACCTTCAGACAGTTCTTCGCGGCGATGTGAGCCTCACTGTCCTGGTCCAAGGCCTGTTGCCTTTCGGCGCTGGAGACCAGTCGGTTGTTACGCTCCGCACGTTCCTCGTAGGGTGCCGAAAATGGTCCTGAACCGCCCGTCGATGGCCTGCTCTGCTGGGAAAGAGGACGCGACTCCACACTCCCTTCAAGTCGTCATCCATCGCCAGCGCAGTAACGGAACTTTGGTCAACAGACGACCTTCTCGCGAATTTGGTCTCGACAGAAGGCAACTCACTCGCCGTGGGGTTCAGAGATCCGTCATCTGGTATGGTCACGTTGGGTTCCCCTAAGGTCGCTGCGAGCGCGTTTGAGTCGAAAGACGGCATCGTCTAAACGAAGGGTAGAGGACCGGTGTAAGCATAATCCAAAATGTCCTATTCTCAGCGGTCTCAGGACAGTGCTCACAGTGAGATACTGGTGGAGGTGGGTGGGGCAGAGAAGGCGGAAAGAAAATTTGCGATTCGAAGAAATGCAGTAGATCGCACGTTACTCAGGTAGACAGCAGACAGCACTCAGTGCTCCAGATTTATAAGCCACAAGCTGCCAGCCCACTGGAAGGCTCATGTCTGAGTCTTACTGCACAAACACGGATATTCTTTGTTCTGCGAACGACGCCTGTAGGGGAAATGCAGTACTGCTCCTTCGCTTTACAGATCTTCTGGCTGACTTTCGCATCACGATCCGATTGATACGGCCGACGAATGACCTATATACTTTATTAAGTCCCGCACACAAAGGACCGCCAGATGTTTGCAGTGGTTTCGGGCGAAAAGGCAGGCTCTTCCTCGCTCGTCGCCTGACTTCGCGGGCAACTCTCGCCGTTCCCAACCTGAAACGTTTCAAACCTGAAACGCCACGCTTCTTGGGGTATTTCGGGCATACTGCCTGTCACTGTCAAATCCTCGCGCTTTTTCGTCTTAGCGCAAACCTTAGGGCTTCCTGGCTGGACGCGTGACTGCTCTCCCCGCCTGAGGTGGTGGTGGTCGTCGTTGATCGGAAGACCGTGTCGATTGGCGGTACCGCGCGCCGGCCTGGAAGACGCTCCTCGCGAAAAATCTGTGCCACGTCAACTAAGGGATTTGTTCCAGGTAAGGTCAACGCAGCGTGAGTCGTCGAGGTTCCGAAAACGTAGCACCGCCCTGACTATCCCGTCAATCCGCAGCGAATCTTGCAAAAATGTCCTACACCAACAAGATCCTCCGAACCGCCAACGCTCCTCAGACTCCTCCCGACGAGATTGAGCAGACCGTTGCGCAGGCCTTGCTCGACTTGGAGAACAATGTCCCCGAGTTGAAGTCCGAGTTGCAGTTGTTGCAGATCTCTGCCGCCAAGGAGGTTGACGTCAAGGGTGGAAAGAAGGCTATCGTGGTCTTTGTGCCCGTGCCCATGTTGAAGGCCTTCCACAAGGTCCAGCAGCGGTAAGTCGAGTTGCCGGCGGAGGTGATTGGAGATGGTGGAATGAGAAGAGACGACGTCAAGTGGAGTCGACGGAGATCCTTTTCAGGGTCACCTCCTCCATGTCGTGCTCGGGAAGGAATGTGGGAGGGAAAGGGAGATCGTGCCAAGTCGAGTTGACGGAGGACCTTTTCAGGTTCACCTCCTCGATGCGAGAAACCCGTAACTGATCTTGTGTCCGCCTTGTCTCTGCTCTCTCGACAATCACCCTACCCGTCATCAGACTCACCCGAGAACTCGAAAAGAAGCTCTCCGACCGATACATCGTCTTTGTCGCCCAGCGACGAATGCTCCGAAAGGAATCCCGAAAGAGCAAGCTCGGCCAGAAGCGACCCCGATCGCGCACCTTGACGGCCGTTCACGAGAAGATCTTGGAAGACCTCGTGTTCCCGTCCGAGATCGTTGGCAAGAGGACCCGAGTCGGTGTTGACGGTGGCAAGCTCATCCGAGCGTGAGTCTATGATGTTGCGACGGGAAGGGACTTGTGCTGACGGGGTCATTGCAGTTACCTCGACTCCAAGGACAAGAACTTGCTCGAATACAAGCTCGACACCTTCTCGTCGGTCTACAGGAACTTGACCGGTATGTTGACATCCAGCAACACGCCTATCTCCATATTCTGACTCGCTTCCTCCCCTCAGGCAAGGACGTCCACTTCGAATTCCCCGTCCAGTCGGAATAAGCGGGTCGCACCTCCCCGTGTGCCCGTGCTCTGGGACAAAATGCATGAATGATTTGGCAGCATATGTAGTAGGACGGTTGTACGCTATCGATCCATTACAGTCTCTAGATTGTAAATGCATAGTGTTCTGGATTCTTGGATGTCGAGCGGCAGGGGACCGCTGGGGTCTGTCGACAGGGCTCAAGGCATGGCGCACTGGTGAACAGAGAAGGATCCGGGAAACTCGGGAGGAAATCAGCCAGCTTTCTCTGCCCGGCAAAGCGTAACAAAGAGCAGCCCAAAGAAGCTCGAAGAGCTCTCCGGCGAAAGGTGCCCCCGGTACCTCTGCTCACGCCAAAGCATGTCTTTCAAGTGCAATCGCAACACAACCCGCTCTTCCGCCAACATTGTTTACCATTTCACTCATGTCCCACCCACACGGCCTCAAGCTCAAGCTGAAGCTCCCCTCCGCCACACCGGATGTCCCAGCTTCGAGTGCCGACGCCCCACCAGCCGGCTCGACAGCGCCAAGCGGAGTCAAGCTCAAGTTGAACCTCTCGGGAGCGGGAATCAAACCGGCGTCCAATGCGAATGTCAAGCAAGAGCAGGTTCCGGAAGCACAGGAGGATGAAGGAAGGGGATCAGCGGGAGAAGTTTCAGGCGGGGAGAGGACAACAACGGGACCGGTAGCTGGACCGACGACCAAGATCAGGCTGAATGTTGGGAAACTGTTCAATTCAAATCCGGCAACACAGACGACTCCAACAGCTGCTCTTGCAACCTCCGGCGACGCCGCCCATCAAGAAGAGGCCAAACCCCTGCCATCGCAACCAGAACCCTCCGGAAACGAAACCCCCGCGAAACGTGGACGCGCCAGTTCATCGTCTCGAGGGAAACGTGGAACTCCTGCCGGATCAAGCAGCAGAGGTCGCGGGAGACCAAAAGGAAGCGGAAAGCCGAGGGGAAGATCGGTGTCTACTGCTGTGCCTGAAGGGCAGGGATCCGAAGCCGGTTCGCAGTATGGCGATTGGGATGCGATGGATCAGGATGTTGCGGAGGACGTTTCGGATCAACGGTTACCTGTTGCCGTAAAGGATGAGATCGGCGGCACACCTGTTGCGGAACCGTCAAGGGAGATCGTGGAACACAAGATGGATGTTGACGTCGAGCCAGTAGTCAAGCCGGAACCGCAAATTCAACATCGAGCAATAACACCGAACGTCATACAACCGCCAACGACGGGCAACACTACAGCGTCCGTAACATTCGCCATCCCCTCTCCCGAACTCTCGCCAGCACCAAGCCTCCCGCCCGCGGAAGACCCTTCCGCTGAAACCCCGACAGTCGACGATCTCGCACGTCCGCGCTCTGCATCCGTCATGACCGCGCCCGGAGCCGGGGCCGCCATGCCGACGGCCTCGGATATGGGTACGCCTACGCAACCTGGCACAGGGATGGACGAGCTTTCCGAGGCGATGATGGCGGAAGCTGCAGCGCAGGGTCGGGTTGTGCTTCAGGGCAAGGGAAAGCCCTACCTTCGGGCGAAGAAACCGTTGAAGGATGTGTTGAGGAAGATCTTGGCCGATATTAGGCGCAAGGATGCGGTGAGTTGCTACTATTGCCGGAATGCGCTTCAAAGCTGACGCTTTGACTGGTAGTACGGTCTTTTCCTTGATCCAGTGGATGAGGAGGAGTTTCCGGGGTACTTGGAGATTATCGGGGGAAGGGAGAACGCGATGGATCTCGCGACGATGGAGGAGAAGATTGAGGGTGGACGGTACAGGACGATGGATCAATTCGAGGTGAGTCGATGTCTTCTCCTCGAGTTGTTTCCGAGCTGAACCACTTCTTTCCCGCAGACGGATGTTGAAAAGATGATTCGTGCAGCGCAAGTGTTCAATCCGGATGACTCGCTCGTCCACCGCGAAGCAGGCAAGATCAAGACTCTGGCCGAAAAGCATACATCCAAAACCCGACCGTTGATCCGGACGCCATCGCCGTCACCGGAGCCAGCACCCGGAAGACGGTCGGGCGTGGCGTCCAGGATGTCTTCCGGTGTCGGAGGATCGACTCCGTTCGATGTTGGAACGCCGTTGTCTGGTGGGAACGGTCGATCTGTCTCTCCGGATGCGGCGGATGCTTCGAAACGGGGACGACCCATCGATGATCTGCAACCGTATCAAGTGATCCCAGAACAAATGCTGGACTTCCCACCGAATTCCGATATCTCTCTCGCTGTCGGCTGGTACTTTGCCGGTGGTAAACGATTCCGAAGTCGGAAAGAACAGCGTGCAAAAGAAAAGTGGGACGGACAATGGCGAGAATGGTATACGACGGGCGACCGAAACTTGCGCGAGGCCGACGACTTGCTCGATTTGTTTGAGCGCGGATACACTTCCGAGTCGCGCAAAGAGAAGCTGGACGTGCCTCAAACGATCGATTGGACCGACGAAGCGATGCGCGCGCACGAAGTTTGGCAACCACAGCCGACATATACAGGTTTCGAGCACGAGGAAAAGGCACCCAAGATCCCCATGCGACCTGTCGATCACTGGGATTTTGGGAGGTATCAGTCCTTACCGACAGGCTATGGGTGGAACGAGGCACGACCTGCTCAGTTGGACAGGACCGACTTTGTCAACCGAGTCAAGATGGATGTTCGGCCGCCCGACATCGGTCCGCCGGGGGCCCAGATGATGCCGTGGTTGCGACCCGAGGAGGATCCGTTGAAATATCTCAAGGCCATCAGCACGGGCGAGGACGTTATTGGAGAAGCGTACCTCAAGTCTGTTCAGGCCTTTGTTCAGGGTGCCGAGGAGGGCGCCAAGAGGAACTGGCACGTTATGCGGGAAGAGTCGGACGCATCAAGGAAAAAGGTCAAGCTCGAGGCAGACGCGGAAGATAATTTAGGCGAAGACCTCGGCTTAGGCAAGTCACTGGCGGATTACGTGGAAAACGACTGGCGCGGCGGACTGTTCAACCGAAAAACGCAAAGGACAATAGATCTTGCAACGAAGGCGTACAAACTTCTCCGCGACGAACAGCGTGCCCCGCCATCGAAAGCCGTAACTACAGGACGACCAAAAGTCAGCGTGGACGACATGAATCTGTCCATCATGAAAGCGCTCGTGCAAGAGATATCAACCAAATTACCGATCCGTCATGAAATACTGGAATGGGCTGCGCGGAAAGACGGCCTGGAGCTTGCTGCACTGCTGCAGCAAGTACAAGACTTTTCAGCGACAGGTCCGGCTGGCGGTCCACCTACAACCCCGGCCGAGCGCGCAAAATGGTTTACGGATTCACTAAAGTTCACGGGGGAGCAGATCGTCCGTGAGTCGAAGCGGCTAGTGGAAAAGGCGCGGGCAAGCGGCGGCAAACGAGAGTTTGACGAGGTGGACAACCAGAGGATTCGGGAAATTAGATTGAACCTTGTCAGTAGCCGGGCATTCTGGTTGCCATGCGTGCTGACTTTTACACAGCTTGGTTTGGCCAAAAACGTCCCCGTACATGAACTTCGGCCGATGAGCAAGGACGAGGCGGCACGGTTACCCCTGGCGGTGAGGAACCTCATCAAAATTGTACCGGATCGCCCCAAGGCGTAAACCACCGATGACGTATGCAGCTGCTGGAAAGGATGCCCTGCAGCCTCAGCAGCATCTATACTTGGACCTCCACGAGTCACTACAATTTCTTCTTTGATCTGGTAGGACAGTCACGTCGGTCGCTGGCGACTGTCACGAACAGCCGGCGACTCGATCTATGTCAATATGATCAACCAGAGCTAGGAGTACAAGGCGGACGTCTTCAGCTCAGCCGACACGTTTGGGACTCGCAACGCGCTCTTCCTATAAAACGGCGCCATCCCTTCATATCCTTGATTCGCGCACCCAAATTAGCGTCTAGATCGCGCATCTCGCAGCAACGTTCCCGATGTCCCCTCTTACCACTATTCCAAATGCTTCTGCGGCGACATGCTCATCACATTCCCCGAAAATAGCACGCGAGCTGTACAATGTTGGATATCAGCCTCTGGGCCTGCCTTCCATCGCCTACTTTATACTTCATATATTTCGAAACTTGACAAGATTAACCAACAGCTATAGCTAGGTCCGGCACAAGGTCGTTGGTGTAGGCTAGAGGAGGACAAAAATGTCGGTGGGGCTCTGGAGGCCCTTTAAGCAGAGAAGAACCCAACGCACATACTGGTTCTTTCGACAACAAAGGACTTTCCGTCTGTCTCGGCTGTCGATGCATTTTGTCCCTTGCAACATCTCTGTCTGGAAGGATGACGACGACCAGCTTCCTGAAAGCGCAAACACCAGTCGCTATATAAGTCCAGTGTTTTGCTGTAATTGTAGCGCGATGCCTACAGCCAGCTGTTTTCATCTTTTCCTGAATCAGCAGCGATTTCGAAAACAAGCTTGATGTCTTCCATGTACGCGACGTATCCTGACTGGGACCACCCTTTAAGCTTCTCAGCAGTAACCGACTCGACGCTCTTGGCCGACATTGTCCCAACGCTCGACGCCTCAACGTTCACTCGTACCACGCTACCGCCGTACTACAGGACCCAGGCCGAAGGTGTGAACGGCAGTCTGAGGTGGCAGGCGGCGCACCCGAATTTATATCCTGCTCTATCAGATCATAATTCATGGATGCCATGGGGAATGCCTCTCGACATGTCCCACTATCGGCAGGAAGAAGACGGAAGTGTGCTGAATAGTGGTTCCTTCTTCGATGTCTTCTGTAGCCCTGATACAGCTCAACCGTATAGCGACATTCCCGCGGACTTGAGTAGCCTTGGTAAGTTTTCATTGGCATCTGACTGCGGCGCACAGGAATGCGATTGACAGACAGGTTGCTTATATATCGCCGTTTTCGACGTAGTGCAATCTTCCACCGCGCTTCCTGTCGCAAGAACCCGTATTATAGAACTTCAGCCCTCTCAGGAGTACCTACAGCAGTGTGACCCTCACCGTACATGGCTAGACCCATCACTGGCCTCCAATGGAATAGCTTGCCATGCACAAACCCCGCTATCTACTGGAAACATTGCTCAGTTCCCGCCGGTAAGTGTCGTAGGTTATGCGCTCCAAGACAAAGCTGACATTTGCTAACGCTGTTATCGTCACAAGGGTCACTTGCTGGCTGGCCCCGAGGCTGTCTTGAATGCGGAGAGCCAAGCTGGGACCTGTGTGCAAGCTAGCACCGCCCATCGATTCCACGGCGTCGCGCACAACTCGACCAATACAGGGAATGACTTCAGAACTTCCTCTCAGCTTTCTTCCACGGAGCAGTATGATCCAGGAAGCTCCGTAATTACCATTGGGCAGTCTACTCTGTCTGGTATGAATTTGCCGTCAAACATTTCTGCGATCAGTAATGTAAACCATCGCAAATGGCCTCAAGCCCAGACACAAGAAGAAGTCGTGGCGAAACGACAGCGACAAACCCGACAGATGGCAGTCTGCGGAAACAAGGCCATGAAGCGGAGTCAAGAATGGTTCGGCACAGCAAAGATAGCAACATGGTCAAACGACGATAAGTCCAAGCTGCTTATACTCGGCAAAGCAGCCAACAAAAGAATCGAGGAGACATGCAAGAATTTTGCCACCTCGCAAGAAACATCGGATGGGATGATGTGCCGATTCGGCCGTCTTGTCGAATGGCTGGAGAAACGCGGTCGGGATTCCCGTCGGCCGATGGGGAGATGTCACAGAGCGGATGAGGCAAGGCGCAATCTGAAAGATAGACTCGGGCTCTTGATTGCTCGTGGATGCCCCAGTGCGTATCTTGAACCATATGGACCTGGATTTTCCGGCTTTGGTTACTATGATTTACGAATGGGTCTCGAAAGCTTGGAAAAGAGCTTTCAAACTCGCCTCGGGTTTGTGCGTTGGTGACATAGGGAAGAAGGCGCGTAGAGGACCTCCAGATCTTGCAGAAGCGTTTCTCCTAAATCCAGCTAGAGTCGTTGTTGACTTGTACACATACACGTTCAATGTTCACTCTATCTTTTCGCCCTTTCGTAAGTATGACTTTTGGTCGACGGCCATCATTCGACTTGAGACGTCACGATGCTCTGGAGTTTGAGCAACCTTAGCAGGCATATAGCTCGCTCAAAAGTCTTGGAAGACACGCGGTCATCGGGTCGTGACATTGACAGCGCCTAAATGTGTATGCCCCTCGACCGATTGACAAGCAGCTCCGGCAGCTGCAGCACGCGAGGATGAGAGGGCATATCTCATGTGTTCTCTTACACGCCAGCCCAGTCGGACACCCCGCCTAATATACGATCCATACGAACCCTCGGCCACTCCGTATGCCGCAGTCACCACTGCACCCCGCTGTAGCCTACAAGTTATAAGCCGGTATCAACCGTTCCAACCTCAACCCTTGCCTACACAACGGGCACTCTTTCTACACCCCACCCCCAGTCAGTCCACATCCCCTCCCAAATAAAACAAGAAAAGACTCACCTTTTCGTGCCCCCATTCCTGGATACAGCCCCAACAAAACACATGCCCGCACTCCGTGACACAAGTCCCGCCGGATTCTGGTGCTACGCCGCGCGGGGAGAGACAGAGCGGACATTGGCGTGCGGGGAGGGCGAGGGAGGAAGAGAGGAGGGTTGTCGTTGGTGCTTTGACTTCGCCGGTCGAAGGGTTGGAAGTGATGGCGGGGAGGGAGTCGATTTTGAATGGCGAGGTGGTAGTGGTTTTTCCCGGATTCTTCTCGAGCGGCTGGGCGTGTTGAGGCGTCCGGCTGCGCCAAATGGCGGAGAGGAGTTTCGCGAGTAACGGAATCGCCATGACCGCGCCTACAGCTTCATACGTCCTCGCCCCAGCCCGTGATTCCGGAACAGACGTGATCTACCGCACCGTATCAGCCCTACCAACCCAAACTGAAGGAAACAAAAAAACGCACATATCGCATCCCGAAAAGACTTTTACTCCAATCCACGTTCCGTCCCCTCACCAAGAACCAGATCATCCATGCCTCGGGCAGACGGCGGATCCATTCCGAGTTGAGGAGGCGTTGCAATCTTTCCCTCCGGGTTTGAGGGTGGTCTTGTGTCGCGGAAGAAGGCCTTCCCAGCGATGTTATGAGGGAACGCCAGAGTGTCGGGCCGAGCGAGAGCGCAAGGACGGAGATGAGACGGCGCTGTGAATAGCGTTAGGGTTTATACTAGGACTTGAAGAGGGGAACGTACGATTCGTGAGGGAAAGTTGCTCCGTTTCACAGCGTACGGAAGGATCTCGACGTATTCCTCGCCAAGGGTTTGCGATGCTGTGCGCATCCACTATACATGAGTGGCTTTCGAAAACGTCGATCGATAAAGACATACCAGATGCGAAGGTTAATCCAAAGTAGAGAAGCTTCGTCAACACCTCCAACGTCTCTGCGCGCGCAATAACCCATCGGGAGCCTTCCAAAGTATCAGCACCTCTCTCTCGCGACGACGAAGTGGAACCTCACCACGTATGTTCCTCGCGACATCCGTCACGAGCTCTCGGAGCCGATCTACATGCTCTGTATCCCGTTGATGCGATCTGACTGAACTGACGATGAGCTTTTGTTCGATGGGGAACGAGGAGACTTACGGATCTGTTCGGGGTCGGCGTAGCGGTATCCGGAGTCAGTTTCCTCTGCCGCTGATGTTTGCTCCGTGAGGGAGTAGCCTGTAGATTCCATGGTGTCTGGACTTCTCGAGACGTGTGGAACAGCTGGATCTCTGTCGATAAAACGACTTGTGAATACTGCCACGGATAGAGTATAGCCGGTGTCTCACCCGCCGTATATTGCTCATAAACAGAGATCTCCATAGGATTTTGGCGGAATAATCACCGGCGTTGATCTTGATAGTGTCATCCTGCTTCTTCCTCCCTTTGGTTTCCTCAAGGCAGACATTCATGACACTCTATTCCTTGTAAGCCCATCGTATGCCCCATTGGCTCCTGCTGACATCTCCAGCTGCAGCAATGCACGCCCACACTGGCTCCCGAGATGAAACCATCACCCCGCGTTCCCGACAGAAGCGGAACCCGTCGTTGCAAGCGTTGAAGCCGCTCGTCTCCCCGCTTAGCAACTCGCTGCCGCTGAACCACAGCAAGACTACAACAAGTGCAGGAAACGGAACGGGGAGCAAGCCCATCATGGACTGGTTTCGCAAACTTGGACACGGACGTCGCGCGGCGGAGACTTCAACGGGACGGACGGAGCAGGAGAAACCTGTCAAGGAGTCGTTTCGGCATCAGGCGTCGCTTGGTCTTTCGGGAGCGCCTGGGGGAAAGAGAAAACAACAAGCGAGGACGCCGGAGACGCGCCGACGGTCCGTACATTCTCATCATGGGTCGTCGATCAAAGCCAGCAGTATCCGTTCGTCACGCCCAACACCACCGTTCTCCCCGCCGCGAACGACACAGAGTAACAGGTACCCTCGCGCCGCGACGTTCATGACACGCTCCGACGCTTCTCCCGCATCATCATTCATCAGCTCGACCCACTCCCGGCGGTCAGAAAGTGAACATTCCCTGGCGGAATCGTACCTGGATGCGGATGATCCGGACGCGAGGTCGTTCGTGCCGAGCGTGATGGCGGATGAAGATGCGTCGTTGCGTCCGTTCCCGCCTTCTATTCGGAGATCATCCACCCCTCGATCCACGAGTAGTATCGACGGTCTTCGACTCGGACGGCAAAGCCTCCGTTCTCATGTCAGTACTTCCCCACTCCCACCGTTCATCCACACGAGACGAAACTCGCAATCCACCACAACGACGACACATTCATCCTTCGGCGCCGCTTCTCGGACATGGACAAACGACGCAGGCTCACGGGGGACCCCACGGAGCGTCGATACTCGCCCGACAACGATCATCAGCAGCCTTGACCTTCCGCAACGCGTCGCGCATATCGCACAGGTCCCGCCGCCACAGGCAGCATCTCTCACCACGCGTCCTCATCCCGCAGGCATACACAGGACGCTCACATGGGACTCTGGCTTATCCGCCAGTCCGTCGGTTCCTTCGCCACTGGGAACAAGCATCCTACCGCATCCCCGATCAATACTCGAACACCCCCGCACATCGCCGCCCACCTCGCCCGGAGGGAGATACCCGTGCAACGTCCCGCGTCATTCTCACCCCCATCCGAGGGACAACCCTAGACCGCTCGCGCGACCAGAGGAGAATGCGAGTCTGGTGACGCTTGCGAGTTCCGAGTTTGCGCAGGTGGGTGTGCAGAGTGACGGCGGTGGGGCATCGATCATGGCCAGCAGTGAGCGGCGAGAGGCGTCCCCTTCGCGGGATATATTGGGTCCGCCATTGATCGTAGAAGATACGTCAAGCCCTTACGACCCCGACGAGGAACAGCAGTATACGGACGCAACACCCATGATCGGCTCTGCATACCCAGGGGAAACCAATTCCTCGCCCCGCCGTACGATAAGCTACTTTGATCGCGCATCTTCGACGTACTACTTCACCGGCGCCCCGACGGGCGGTAGTATCCTCAACAGCAGCCTACACGCCGGACACCCGACCACTTCGCTGCGCTCACACGAAGACCGAGGGGTCGACGACCGCGCAAGTGTCACAGCCGTTCGACGACGTGGATCGTGGGAGAGCGGGGAAAGTAGTTTCAGTGGTGCGGGACAGCAACTGGGCCCGGGCGCGAGGGGCAGTTTTTCCTTGGCGTCGTTGCAGCATGTTCACCGGTCGTCGAGTTTGAATCAGATTGCGAGTGATACTGGTGGGATGGCCTCCGGCCTGGCGCAAAGTTTGGGGAGGTTGAGTGTTGTTGACCCGCGGGACGGGAGGGATATGCGGTTGGGAGAGGTGACGATTTAGCGGACTAGTTCATGAAGTGTAGGGGTACAATTATGAGACCTCCGGTTTGGGTTATAGTTGATGTATGCTATGAGATGCAGTCGTATGGCTTTGATTGCCGGCACACACACTGACGAAGCCTAACCGTAGCTCCATGTGCCGTCCGCTTAGGTTCACGAGGTGTTGGAGAGGGTGCATTCACCGACAGAAAGAGCTGAAGAAACTCTCGGGCTCATACTTTCTGTGACTGTTCCTCAATCGCTTCCTTCGGCCCACTGGCAATAACGGCGACATACAAAATACAGCAACTTGAGCGGCCTTCCTCGACCGAGTCTGTGAAGGAAGCTATGGAGGAGAAGCGAAGGGAAGGTGCGAGACAGAGGAAACAGAAGTCTAGGCGGCCAAAGCGGGAGCGCAAAGCGCTTTAGCTCGGATTAGACAGCGTTTGCTCTCAGCGCAATCTGAGCTTTTTCTGAGATATGGATCAGTGTTTACCATACTATATATATGTTTCTAGCTATGGATGGCCATGGCGAACGCAATGCGAAGTCGAATCTCTGCGCTTGCCGTGGTGTCAACTACATCCTCGATATGATTGATATGATTTGATCTTGCCCATGTGGGCGGACTGTCACTACCGTGCGTCTTCGTAGCTACAGTAGCTAGGTGGCAAATGGCGAGACTCGAGCGCAGAGTACACAGCCAAAAGATTTGCGAAAGTTCATTTGAGGAACACCTGTCAACGCCTAATCGTTCGGATGGCGACAACGTATCGGGACGTCTCGATGCGTCAGTATAGACTTGACCCGTTGAGACTTGACCCGTTGAGGCTCGACGCCTTGCGAAGTTGCGAAGTGTTCAGGGCATGTATAGTCGCACGCGTTTGATCCACGATATCGGTACTATATCGGTGCTGACACGCGACGCGAATAATGATTCTGAAACGGGAGCTGATGACGCAATACGACGATCGATCTGTTGCGATGCAGGGGTGGTCGGTCGATTCCGCTTCTTCACGCTGCGTTCTTGCATATAATAGGTGCGTCTTCATACGCATATAGTGGATAGTCTCCCATCACCAACACTCAACCAAGAACCATCGTACAATATGGTAAGCTGACGGCCAATCTTGTCGGCTGCGTTTCTGACTCGCCGCCCGCGTGTCTACTGTCTAGTCAGGCGACGCACCAACAGACAAGCAAGCTGGATTCCTCGCATCCCTCGCCAAACAGACGGGCGAGCGTGTCACGGTCGAGGGCATGGACAGGGCCGAGGCAAGCTCCAAGATTGAGGACTTGTTGGAGAAGAAGGATGGCGGGCAGACTGGTGCTGGTGCGGTGATCGATAGGAGTGAAGAATTGAAGGATGATGTGAGTGGTTTCCCATGGGCCGGTAATGAGGTGTTGACGGCTTGCGGGAAGCCTTTCCCAGAGGATGAGAATGGGAATGCCGTTGGTGCTCCTGGAGCGCCGACGAAGAAGGTCGGAGACAGCGATTACCTCGAGCATCCCGAGCAGTGGACAACAGGTACGTCCATACAACCTTTTGCATGAAGACTCGTATACTCATTGTGTTGTTTTAAAGGTGGCGAACCGGCGACACAGAAGCAAAGGGGATTCCTCCACGTACTGGCCAAGCAACACGGTCAAACCGAAGACGACATCGACAACCTGTCCAAGAGCGAGGCCAGTGAAAAGATTGATGAACTGAAGAAGGCATAGAATGACGTTTGCCCGAGCAAGTCAAAGAGTTGTACAAGATCACCACATCCTGCATTGTAAGATCGCCGCACACTGCATTGAAGACACACGTCAGGTCACACGATCTGTCCCTGTCAACTAAAACTGTTGAATCGAGAAATGAGGGCTCGAAGGCCTGATATCGTGACGTGAGACGTAGTGAATGTATAAGAAGATATTTCTTTACAATTATGATTCCCCATAGGCGTTTATAATTGTAGTGTTCTATAAGTGAAGCGTTTGCCGTAATTGCCGGTAAGTGTAAAGTCTGTATCCTTTGGCTTAAATCCTGTCGCGCCCAAAGCCTAACCATCGATAGACGTGCCATCCGGATAGGTCGAATTAGGATTGCTCGACAATACCGGAGTAGTTCCTTGTTGGACGCTGCGAATCAGGACGAGGAGTGATGAGTACCAAGATTTTCAGCTTCAAATCCTGGACTCACGTTCCAGCGGGACCCTGCGCGAAACCACGTTCCATCCCTTCCAAGAAGACCGCCGCCATTCCGGCAGCAAGATGGTACGAGATGTGGCAGTGGAAAAAGACGGGCATGCTTGAATCGACCTTCCACCGGATGGCGACCCATGCCGGCTGGACGAAGGCGGCGATCGTTCCGAAGGTATCTCGCAGGGTGGGTGTTTCCAGATTGAAAAACTGGGGAACCGCCTTTTGAGCTTCTTCGACGGACGACCAAGTAAAGGCGCCAACACCTTCTCCGATGACGAACGCCTTGGCGTCATGTTTGTGAAACGGATGGGTTGGGTTACCAGGAGGAACGCGGATGATCACGTCGATGACCTCGCCATAGGCCAGGGAAGCGGCCACGTTGGCATCCAGGAACGGCTGGGGATCGATGATCGCTGGCGTCTCTTGTTCTCGCCACGGAAGGAAGGGGTTTCCGTCCAGGTTGAGAGACCATACTCGGTGGATCGGCTTGCCAACGTCCCAGATGAGGGTATGGTCGGCTTTTTGAGGGGGCGCAATGACGGGGAAGGGCTTGAGCTTGAAGTACTCGATGCTGGTAGCTTCACCGATGACGTTTCCTCCCCAGTCAAAGGACGGCTGATGTGATGGCGGGGATGTGAATGTCTTGCTGCCACATAGTTCCATTAGACCGTTTGCTGGCGCGCTGCAGTTCTCCCTGTCGACATAGGAGAAGACGGCGTATGCGGAGATCATTTGACTGGTCATCGAGTTGACGCTGCGAATAGTCCAGTCACCTGGATTGTCGAGCTTGACAAGAGCCTGGACTGCGGGAACATAACGCATGCGTGTCAGTTCGGATTCTTGTGCCCACACAGGTGTTTGGACATACATCTCGCTCCAACTGGCACAATGAGAATGTCCACTTCCTGTGGTTCGACATACTGGCCGTCCGCGGCATAGACGATAAACTTGTGGCCATCGATAGCGAGCTTCTGCTCAAATAGCCCTCCAATATGGATAACGTTGATCGAGGCATAGCCGTTTTTGGGATTCACTTCGCTAACCGTCAAAGGCTGGACAGTCATTCTCGGTGAGCATTATATATCCACTCAAAGGGTAGAAATTACTAACGTTGGTCGTATTATCGCAGCCAAAGAAGGTCCGGCCGTCCACTTGATCTGGGTATTGGGCGGTATAGTTGGGGAAGGGACCCAACAGGATAGGACTGTTGGGGAAGATGCAGCCCTTGTCGGTGAGGGGAAGTACATTTGGCGGAGCAACCGCTTCCATGAGAGGGATAGGAGGACAGATCCGTTGTCCACGGCCGTTGATAAGCAGAGAGTCGACACAGCTACAACGAAGCAAGCGATGTCAGTAGCGTACCTCTGCATATCCACACGGACTTACAGAGGTTCGATGCCAGACTGGTGGAAATTTGCATCGATTTCGTCATGGGTCAATTGACTCCAGTCCGACAGCATCAAAATCTTTGGGTTGCGTTCCGCTTTTGCCATCTGTTCAAGCGCTGCCGCGTCCGAACTCAACGTCGCAAAGGGCTTTGCGCGATCAGGTGACGGATGAATCAGGAGTGGGCCTCGCAATCCATCATCCAATTGACCGCGGTAGTGAGAGTGGTACCTGAGAGCGAGGCCGAATTAGATGAGAATATGCGCCGTCTCAAACGAGATGACGCACCAGTATTGACCATGCTGAAGCGGAGTGTAAGTATATGTATATGTCGCGTTTGGATCGATAGGGTATTGTCTGAAAGCTCGCAAGTTAGAAGGATCCTCTTCGGTAGACACTGCACCTACGTTACACCTGGGACTCCATCTGCCCATGGAGTCAAAGACTGGAAGATACCGTGTCCGTGTACGGTGCATGGCGTATCGAGGTGGTTGACGACCTCGATCTGACGGCGAAAACGTTAATACTATCCTCTACAAACATCTCACGGATCACTCACGTTAAGTTCTTGTCCCTCTTCAGCTTCTATTAGCGGGCCGGGTGTCTGCCCGTTGACAAGGATAGCCTCCCGAGGATTGCCGTTGGCGTCTACCCATCCTTTGGTGATCTCAAGCTTGTAGTATTTCGGCGGTAAACTCGAGGCTGTCGCGGACAATGTTGCGGTGGTCGTGGTTAAAACGGCAGAGAATGTGGTGGTTGGGGCGTTGTTCGATCCGTAAGTTGGTGAGATTGAAACCTCTAGCGGGGTTGGTGCTCCAGCAGAAGCAGTGGCTACGGCGGAATCGGTCTGTTGGCGGGGAAGGACTCGGGCGCAGGCAGGACTGAGGAGGAGAAGGGCGGAAACCAATCTCCGTTGGATGGACGAATAAGAGAAAAGCATCCTTGTCGAGGTCGAAGGATTATGTCACCGCTACAGGGCGGGCGGGCCAGGTGCAGGGAGAAGACCGGCCTGTAGGAGGCGGGTAGGCAAAGGTGGTCGACGGTGGCGAGAGTAAAGAGCAGATTTGAAACGAATGAGTATCGTACTATATACTCCTTCCGATCTCAGGAGGACTCACCATCGGCGAAAAACCCTCATCGACAGCGGCGATGTACCTCGGCACCGCATGCCACCGTATCCCTATGCTCGGAAGCGATCTAAGATTCTGGCTAGTGGGTTTGTTGAATCGGTGCTGATGTCGCTGAAATCCTGGTCCCAGTATCCGGATACCCCGCAGACCTGTCCGAAGTCCGAGGACAAGAAGGGAAACAGATATTACATCGGAACCGTCGGCAAGCTCGTTCGGCACAGGTGAAGAGCAAGCATCTGTACAGTCCTCCTTCAGCCTTGTTCCGAAGGCGAGCCATTGATGCGCGAGGTTTCTGCAACTGGTGAAGGCCGGAGCTAGGGTCAGACGCCTGCATATCATCATTCACGGCTCGAACCTGGAACTCACTCACTGTACGTCGTGAATTGATATCTGAGCGCTGCCATCGGGAATTTGAGCTATCGATCTATTCATTCGGACGCTGATGAGCGTGGCGATCGGAGCGTGATTGTACTGACGATGCCATTCATGCACGCTCTTCAGCTTGAGTTTTTCGCCATTCGGCGGAGCGAAGGGAACGAGGCCGCGCCCAGAGAAGGCCAGGATGTGTGCCGAAACCGCCTGTGAAGCACATATCAATTGCAGTTCGAGCGAAGACGACCGATACCTGAACTGCTGGTGAATCAATCACACGCGACATGCGAAGATTCAGCGTCGGTGTCCTGAATCCGAATATCGCTGGCCCCAAGCCGACTTACAGTATGGAAGTCTCGGGACCGCCTGATGACGACAACAGGCGGGTCGTGGGCCTGCACAGTTGGAGTAGCTGTCAAAGCCAATTTAGCAATAGATATTGCGAAGTCTCCAAGTTCCTGAAGCCTTGAAGGACTGAGGGAAATGGCTCCTGAGAAGAGCACATGAAACGCGAAGGAGCGGCTCCGGTTTCACCGGCAATGTGGAGGAGCGGAGGAGGACTTCATCGCGCCTAATGCCTGCTCATGCATTCCCATATAATACTTTGATGATAAGTCTCGCCCAGTTGAGAGACGAGAGAAGCTACTCGCTAGGTCGACCTAAGGTCGTCTACATACCGGTCACCACGAATATTGGACGTTGAACATGAGGGCTGGAAGATGTCCGCTTAATGGCTCTCCCTAAGTCGCGATGGAGATCCGCTCCAGAACGGTTTGATGCAGGGCCAGCAACGGCAATAATCGGATCAATACCCCGAGTTGACCAGGAAGGGCTTGTCAGGGTGAACCCGCAGGATCCTTGACTTTCTACGCCAACGATACTCAAGATCTGCAACAACTACCTGAATGGATGGATGATACTGCTTTGCGCGCGGTGAACACCGTGTGTAACCACTTGATCTCGACGATTCGGTGAGAGGGTACACTCTCCTTGCACCTGCCGAAGCTCATTTCTTTCTCATAAAGTCCAAGCGGAGGAGGACCTTCCGGGAGAGGTTGGGTACAACGCGCGCCCTTGATCGCTATGAAGACATTTTGGTCGCGCGGCCAATGGCGCTGTGAGCATACATAACATTCATCCTTGGTAGTCGTCATTATCTAACCTTCTTACAAGCATTTATCCTCAAAGGTCTATGTTTCGGAAGGGCATTATGAAATCGTTAGGTCAAAAAGATCGAGGGGAATGGTCCATGGTCATGGGCAATTGCAGCCTTTAATGATGCCTATCATTCAATAGAGGCTCCATCCGGATAGATCGGGTCAGGGTTGTTCGACAACACGGTGGTTGAGCCTTGTCGAACGCTATAATCAGGCAAGGTAAGGTCAGTAAGAAAATAGCGTTCCTTCAGAAAGATCGCTTACGCTCCGGCAGGCCCTTGCGCAAAGCCCCGCTCCAAACCCTCAAAGAAAACTGTCGCCATACCAGCCGCGAGGTGATAGGAGATGTGGCAATGGAAGAACACCGGCATGCTGGAGTCGACTTTCCATCGAATGGCAACCCATGTCGGCGAGGCAAATGCAGCGATGGTACCGAACGTATCTCGCAGCGCCGGGGTCTCCAGGTTGAAGTATTGAGGAACGGCCGCTTGCGCCTCGGCGACGGAGGACCAGGTGAATGCGCCAGGCCCTTCGCCAATGACGAAGGCTTTGGCGTCATGTTTGTGGAAAGGGTGGGTCGGGTTCCCAGGAGGAATGCGGAAGACGACATCGATCACTTCACCGTAGTACAGCGGAATGGCAACTTCGGCGTCCAGGAATGGCTGAGGATCGATGATGGCAGGAGTCTGCTGCTCGCGCCAACCCAAGAACGGGTGACCATCCAGGTTCAACGACCAAACCCGATTAATGGGCTTTCCCACATCCCAAATTAGGGTGTGGTCGGCCTGCTGCGGAGGTGCGATCGCTGGGAATGGCTTCAGGGTGAAGTAGGCTACGGTCGTGGCGTTGTTGAGGACAGTTCCGCCCCAGGTGAACGATGGCTGATCCGATGGCGGTGAGGTGAAAGATTTGCTTCCACAGAGTTCGGGAAGGCCATTCTTCGGGGGACTGCAGTTCTCCCTGTCGACGTAGGAGAACACGGCATACCCGGAGATCATCTGGTTCGGCATCGAGTTTGTAGTCCGGATAGTCCAGTCACCTGGATTGTCGAGCTTGACCAGGGTTTGAACTGACGTCATGAAGAAGGCGTCAGTAACCCACGAATTCCAGTGGGGTTCCACTCACATCTTGCTCCGACAGGGACGACCAGAATATCCACCTCTTGCGGTTCGACGTACTGACCATCGGTGGCGTATATGATGAACTTGTGCCCGTCGATGGCGATCTTCTGCTCGACCAGTCCACCGATGTGAATCACATTGACGGAAGCATAGCCGTGGTTTTGATTGACCTCGATGACTGTCAAAGGCTATGGGAACGCGTATTGGAGACAGGGTATCAACGTCATAGAGGGGACTCACATTGGTGGTATTATCACAGCCAAAGAAAGTGAGAGGATTGGCTTGATCTGGGTACTGCGCAGTGTAGTTTGGCTGAGGACCCATAATGACGGTACTATTGGGGAAGATGCAACCCTTGTTCGTCAAAGGCAGCACCGTGGGCGGCGCGAAGGTCTCCATGAACGGAACGGGAGGACAAATTCGTTGACCTCGACCGTTGATGAGTAAGGAGTCGACGCATCTGCGACCGTGAGATCAGCGGAGACCGGAGCGGGACCTCAGACCACTTACAGAGGCTCGATACCAGTCTGGTGATAGTCGGCATCGATCTCATCGTGCGTCAACTGACTCCAATCGGAAAGCTGCAGTATCTTGGGCTTGCGTTCCGCTTTCGCCATCTGCTCAAGCTCTCCCGCGTCGGAAGACAGAGTGGAGAATGGCTTGGCGCGAGACGGCGAAGGGTGGATTAGAAGCGGTCCTCGAAGCCCGTCGTCCAGTTGACCGCGGTAGTGGGAATGGTACCTTTATACAAGCCGTATTAGAGAGCGCGATCGTTACCGATTGAACGCAAACATACCAGTATTGACCGTGTTGAAGTGGCGTATACGTGTAATTGTACGTCGCCCCTGGATCGATGGGGTATTGCCTGAATAGGAAAGCCTGTCAGTGTCTCTGTTGACAAAATGCGTCCCAGGACTTACGTGACTCCTGGGACACCATCAGCCCAGGGGCTAAAAGACTGAAAGATCCCATGAGCATGCAATGTGCACGGCGAATCGAGGTGGTTGACGACCTCGATCTGAGGAAGGAGTGTTAGCACTTGTCCTGCTATCGTCATCCCAGTCGCTTACTGTCAGCTCCTGCCCTTCTTCGGCTTCTATTAACGGCCCAGGCGTTTGGCCATTGATGAGGATGGCTTCCCGAGGGTTACCATTGGTGTCAACCCACCCCCTCGTAAACTCGAGCCTGTAGTACTTGGTAGGCCAGTTGCTTGAAGAAGCTGTCGCTGATGCGGATACAGCAGTCGTAGTGAAATTTGCAGAAAACGTTGCGGTAGGCGCGTTGTTATTGGCGTATGTCGATTCGACAGATACGGCATATGTGGTCGTAGCGCCGACTGTCGGAAGGCCGGATCCGTCGGTCTGCTGTCGAGGTAAGACTCGAGCGGACGCGGGCCTGAAGAGTAGGAGGGCAAATGCGACTCCGCAAGACATTGAGGAGAGGTGATGAAGCATAGTCGTCGTGGCGGAAAGACTATGAAGGTGAGGTCTAGGCTGCCGGATGAGGGGAAGAGGTGCCCCAGATACGACGGGAATGGATGGCTGTTAGGTCGAGGTTGAAGACTACGATGAGGCGAGAAACTATCTCAGCAATATGCGCTTTATATTCCGTTTGGGATCGTGGACACCCACCTTCGCAGAATTCCCTCAACGCCGCCATCCCCTACGAGCCCGATTCGCCACGAGCATAAGACCGTTGCTCAGATCAAGCCGTCGATGTCGATTGCCATCTTCGATAGCGTCCGAGGATCCATGACGGGAAGCTTGTCCAACCGCCGATACTTAGTCATGGATTACATCGCATCGAGAGAAGGAGACCCGTGTCAGGGTCAATCATACATTGATCGCTTCGAAAGCTGTGCTACCACTCACGATGTATGTTCAGCCCGAAGCGGCACGACTTGATGATGGAAAAGAGGCGATTGCCAAATGGCCCATCCCGAAGCCTTGATAGGAGCGATTGATGTCGATCGCAATCGTATGTCGAGCTGAATGCTGAGTCTTGACTTTCTGCTTCACACGCGGGTTGACGGATTCTGCGAACAAAGATAGTAGCCTATCGGCTTCCAATTCGACCCATCGGCTTGAGGTGGGAATGGCATGTACACACAGGTCGAACTCTCTGATGAGGGTCAAGACCACGTCGGAAGATGACGAGGCGCGTGAGTAAACGACCTACATCAATCTCTGTATTGCAAGGCGACTTGCCGATGTCCGAGGCGGAGCATGGGATGATTGGGACTGGTGGGAGCCGGTACGACGAAGGAGCTACCATACTGCAACCAACGTCGGTTCAACACGTCAGTCTCGCAGATGCACAAAGAGGGAGACTGGTGAACGGAGGAAGTAGCCCATTCGTCCTCCTCACCGTTTTCCTGAAGCAGCGGCTTCCCGAACTGACTTACACCAGGCTTATCCTTCTTTTCTTCCGGAACCCACATACTATCCCATAGACCCCCGCTTATTGAAGTGCAAGACCGGAAGATGACGCAGAATCGACGAAGCTGGAAAGTCTGAACGCCTGTCGTTGCCGCTGAAAGTAGTTGAAACGTGCGGGTCATCGCTCCGATCGGCACAGCTCCCGCTGAATGGCTTCATCGCGTCATCGAGTACTGATGGCACATCGATACCTTCGGGGAAGAGCTATACAGTGTTTGAGCTGGAAGCTACTGCACGATAAGGCTTTCGAATTTCAGATGCATACCGACTCTTATACCTCGGCCTTCGGGCACAGAAGCTCTATAGAATTAGTCCGTCTCGGTTGCGATCCGCTTACTCATCAACCAGAAACGTCAGCATCGTCAGCATCTCCTTCGCCGCACCACGATATCGATATCTTCATCGTGAGATCAAGTCGTGGAACTGTAGTATCAGCTGTGGTATCGCCGCGATCTCTTCCGGCACCTGTGAATTACCAGGGTACCGTGGCGTTGCGGAAAGGTGCAAACCTTCTGACCGAAGGTCCCTGAGATCTCGGAGGCGAACGCTGCCGATAATCAAGCCGCATCCAATTGCGACGCTGAGTATATCCACTTGACATTGAAGCCAGCCCTGTTCTCGAGCGAGCAGGATTCGCAACCGTTCTCAGAGCTGTTCTGACTTGAAGCGAGCCCTGAACAGACAAGAAATTCGACAAGGGTACAAGGGAAACGATAAACATTTTTCTCCTCATGTGAGCATCATTTGTCGGAAGCAACGCGATTTGGACGATCGCGTCGAGGCGATTACTATGCAGCACTTTCAGCTTCACGACAACTTCTTGAACCTTGTCTCTGATCTATCCACTCCATATCCCAAGGTGTATAGTCGCGGGGTCGAAGTTATGGCTGCGATAGAGCAAGGCACGATCAAATGTGAGTATCGCCCACTGTGCTTGTGTGAACCGTCTCCAGGACTCACCTTTCTTGTCGTCCCAGCTATCGATAGCGATTCCGTTCATCGCATACATTCGGGACAGGTGGTTCTCGGGCTCGATGGTGCTCTCAAAGAGTTAGTCGAGAATAGCATCGATGCAGGTGCAACGGTCATAGGTGAGTCGTACGTTTGGTCTAAACTTTTGGGTCTCACGTCAAGATCTTCCAGATGTCAAGATCAAAGACAACGGGATAGAAAGCTTTGAAGTGTCGGATAATGGAGCAGGAATACGTGAAGTAGATTGGCCGAGCATTGGTACGTGATGAAGACAGCTGGAGGCGATCCTGATCCTGACGCCATGTCTCAGCGCTGAAACACCACACCTCCAAGATCTCTTCATTTGACGACCTCAGTCACGTCAACACCTTTGGTTTCCGGGGAGAAGCCCTTTCCGCCCTATGCGCACTATCTGAAGCGGTCACGGTTTGCACGTCGACACAAGAGACCCAACCGTTGGGAAGGATATTGAAATTTGGACGAGATGGACAGTTGCAGGATTCAGGTGGAAAGACAGCTCGGCAGGTAGGTTCAATCTCTTTCCTCTTGAGAACTCAGGCTAACTAGCACGGTAGAGAGGCACAACAGTGACTGTCGAAAAGCTTTTTGCACCTCTACCTGTCAGACGGAAAGAGTTTGAACGAAACGCCAAGAGGGAATTCGCAAAAGCCTTGGGCATATTAACGGCCTACGCGCTCGTCCCGTCGTGTCATCCTCGTGTCGAAGAAGATCAAACAGGCCGTTCAGCGGGATCCAGAGGAATCCGCCTGACCGTGGATATGATCAGCAAAAACGGGTATGTCCATCTCGCAGGAAAGCACGAGCCTCCGGTTTGGCTGAAGGTGCCGTTTTCCAAGACGCAAAATAAATCACCTCAAGTCGGACGGCAAGGGCTCGCTTCGATCAGCTGTCAGCGCGCTTTGGGGCGGAGCAACCCTCGAACCTCTCATCGACGTGGATATGGAACTTGAAGTTGAAATCGACAAGGGTATGGCGAAGCGAGAAGGACTAGATATCACGTGAGTTTTCGGTTTCGAGAGGCTCCACTGACCAAATGAAACTCATATACGATTCTTCAGCTCCAAGAAGATTCGAGTCAAAGGCCTGATTTCCGCTGCGTCGTTCGGCTCAGGGCGGACGAATTCCGATAGGCAGTATTACTATCTCAACGGGAGACCCTTCGTCGCGACAAAAGTAAGATAGATATGGTTATCATAGCCTGAACAGAACCAACGTTACTGCCCTTTCAGATCGCTCGAGCTGTAAACGAGCTTTACAAGTCGTACAATACCAATCAATCACCATTCGTGGTACTCGATATCCAAACACCGCTGGATGCTGTCGACGTGAATGTTTCTCCCGACAAACGGGAGATATTTGTGCATAGCGAGAACAATCTGATCGAAGCGCTGAAAGTAGGTTGATCGTTCGCAATGTCTGTCAACATGCTTATATCCATTAACGCTCAGACTGGACTGGAACAGCTATACGAGCCATCGAGATCCACGTATCTCGAACAAAGCCTGCCAACGCCGCCGCGTGCGCCGTCTACGACAATTAAACGGAAAGAACAGCCGTTATTCCTGGACGAGGACGATGATGGCGTGAAAGAAGTAGAACCGGTCCCATCAATCGTTCAGGCCTTCAATGTTCTGCGGCCCACGGCAAGCCTTCCGAACCCGACAAACACCGCTCCGTCCACGCAGAGGGTCCTTCCAAGTAGGTCGCGCGGCCGGTCTCCAGTATCGACCACAGCTTCTCTTTGGCAAATGGCACCTCGTCCGACTGGCATATTCGGCGTTCGCTCTTTCGCACCAAAGTCTCCAGACTCGACACAAGATCGAAACTTGTCGACTACTCATTTCGTTTCGACACCGAAGAAAACGTTGGAATACGAGGAAGAGGACGACGACGAGGAGAGTGGGTTCTCACAAGATGAAGAGGTTCGTCTCATTGTAGACAACGACAAACAAGAGCCACCTCCCGCAGCCAGGCCGACAAGACGCTTGCTGCAGACCACTCTGAATGACGTGATACAACGCAAAGCCGGCGCAGGTTCGACTTCTGCTGTCGAAATACTCGACGAGCCGGACGCCCCGCCCTGCACAACTTCCTCTCGCAGCCGTCTCCGGAACAAGATCGCAGGATTCGCAAGCCAAGGTGCGGTCGTCGATCTCGATGAGCTAGGCTCAGACACGGACGAGGAAGCACCGGCAGTGGTGTCATCGGCTCGTGTCGACCAGGGGCAGGATCCGGAACTGCCAGGGGGTTCCGAAGACATGGATGAGCTTGATGAGGAAACCGGTCAACAAAGTGAGGATGAGGTGGAAATGCAGGCTATCATCGACGAGTCGAGTGCGGCCAAGACTAAAGTCAAAGTCTCCGACACCAACGAAGGTTTCGACAGCGACATCGTTATGGGAACGCAGGAGGACGTAATCGAGCTCGAGGAGACCGTATCAGCGCACGTCATCAACAACAATCAGTATATCCATCAGGGTCCGGACCAAGACATCACATATATCGCGGACTCCGAAACCATCATTGTCGACAACGCCGCTCCAAGCGAATTTCGAAGTGAGATACTCAAGGCGAGTCCTCAAGGAGAAATCATCGTGCGTTGTGACATCGAGAAGATCCGGGCTCGAGCCAAAAGACGGGTCGAGCTGGAGAATACGACAGCTCGGAACAAAAAAAGAAGGCTTGATGAAACCGACATGTTACCCGAGGCCGGAATCACAAATACCGATGCCGCTCAAGTTGACCGTGTTCTGTCGAGGGTGATTAAGAAGGAGGACTTTGCAAAGATGGATATCCTGGGGCAATACAACTTAGCGTTCATCATGGCTAGACGCAAGAAGCCAGAAGAAAATGGTCAAGCGATAGACGACATTTTCATCATAGGTGAGTCCAACGCTGCACCTGGTCGGCCTGCTCTTGCTGATGTATCGCGTCCATACGATAGATCAACACGCATCGGACGAAAAGTACAATTTCGAAACACTGCAAGCGACCACCCACATCCGCTCGCAAGGGCTGTTACAGTGAGTGCAACGCTCTATAAGTCATATGGAGGGCTGAGCTAAAGACGATCACTTGTTCAGTCCTAGACCGCTTCAACTCCCATCCGCAGACGAGATAACTGCGATGGAAAATCTGGACATTCTCGCTGCAAACGGTTTCGGGCTCTCTGTGGACGAAGACGCGCCTTACGGCCGAGGCGAACGAATCCGATTGACCGCGATGCCAACGAGCAAGGAGACGGTCTTTGATGAGAAAGGTATTTGGGTGTCCGAATTAGGATCACGTCCTGGCTAAACGTTTCCTCGCACCTCAGATCTCGAAGAGTTAATCTTTCTACTGCAAGATCACTACATTGGAGCAATGGTCCGGTCCAAGAAGGCTCGTGCGATGTTTGCGATGCGCGCGTGCAGGAAGAGTGTCATGTTTGGCAGATCTCTGTCGCGGTCCCAGATGGTACAGGTAAGTGGAGATCACAGCGGGAGCCCTATTGGTTCATAACGCCTCTCATCGCAGATCGTCAAACATATGGGCACAATCGACCAACCATGGGTGAGACTCCGCTTTCTCTGAAACCCGCACCTCTTGTTTTACTAACGCTGCGCAATCTTGTTAGAACTGTCCTCACGGCCGGCCTACTATGCGGCATCTCATAAATTTGGCGAGATGGGAGGAGAATCACAAAGAGGCGAATAATGCTATAGACTGGTCATCTGTAGATCTTTCGTTGTGAAATTCTATTTGATGTCATTAAGTTCGTGCGTGGCATTGCAATCGGCGTATACTACAACCTTTTCACGATAATCTTTACTTTCGGTCGTTAGTTTTCCGTCTCGTCTAGTTCGCCCAAGGTGCAGTCTGTAAAACAAATTTCTTCAGTTCTAGTCCTGCAGAAGACGTTGTGAGGGCTTACCCAGGAGAACCCAGCAAATTCTGCTTGATCAGCAGCACTGAGTTGTTGTTGGACTGGCGTCAGTGTAGGCTTTTCTTTGGTGAACTCGGTATCGAAGTCTGTAGTGACAACCGTCAGGAATACTCTCTCGTCAACGTTGCAGCCAGGTCGACTCACTGGATACATCCGTAGGATTGCCCTGCGAAGCGAGAATGATTGAGCCAATCAGCTTAAGCTAGCGCGCCGGGATTCAGCGGTACTCACGATCGTCGGCTTGTAAGGCGGAGGAATTCGTTTATGATGAACGTCATCAAAGTTGACGTCTCTGAAGAAGGGGTGTCGCTTGATCGCTTCCGCATCATCCTCACCAGAACCAAGACGACGGATCGGGTCCCGCAATAGCAACTGGAACGCGAAGTATATTAGTATAGTATGCGAAATTGCGGGACCCTTCGAACCACATACCTTGGTCAAGAGAGATACAGCGTCGCCAGGCATTGACATGGGGTACAAAGGTTCATCTTCCAGAATGGCGTCAAAGATGTCATCTTCATCGTCGCCCTTGAAGGGAGATTGCCCCAGCAACATTTCGTATGTCAAGACACCGAACGCCCACCAGTCGACAGCGCGGGTGTAACGCTGTTCAAGGAGGATCTGCAAAAGGAGGCTTAGTCAGCGAGTCTGTCTGATCCCCACTTCGGTCGGGACTTACTTCAGGAGCCATGAATTCAGGAGTACCACAGAAGGTATTGGTCGTCTTGCCGAACCACATGTTCTCTTTGCACAGCCCATAATCGGCAACCTTGATGTGACCATCCAGAGTCAGTAGGATGTTGTCGAGTTTGAGATCCCTGCGAACGAACGAGGGTAAGCCTTGAGATAACCACCGCAGACGCGATGACATACCGATAAATGATGCCCTTGCTGTGGAAGTACTGCAGAGCCAGGAGAACCTCACAAGCGTAAAACTTGGCTTGTCGAAGCGTGAATTGCTTCTTTTGTATATGCAACATGAGATCACCTCCGCTGATGTATTCCATGACGAAGTAGATTCGAGTTTCCGTCTGGAAACAGGAGTGAAGTTCGAGTAAGAAAGGGTGACGTTCTTGAGCGGCGGCCAGGAAGACACGCTTCTCGGATTGAGTACTGGAGGGGGATGGCGAGATCAGCAGAAGTCCCGGCTGATCTGTAAGTCCAACTCACCTTTCAACTTCATCGTTTTCAATGATGAATTCCTTTTTCAGCACCTTGATAGCCCACAACTTCTGCGACTTCTTCTCCTCTGCCAACATGACCTTTCCGAAATTACCCTTGCCCAACACGGCCAAGAAGTCAAAGTCATCCAAGCCGACTTTTCGCACTCGTCCTGGTTGTTTCGCAGGAACCACGGCCTGTTGAACAGGCGTGGGTGCTTGAGAAACCTGCTGCACGGGAGGCGCCATCGGCTTCGCCATGGGCTATGGATTGGTCAGCCCGCGATTTAATAGTCAACTTGAGAATACTTACCTGAGGAGCCGGTCGATGCGGTTCAAGCGCATACGACGGCTGCTGTGCGATCTCGGGACGTCCGTATTCGGCGGGAGGCGGTATTCGCGAGACGGGCTGACGAACGTCGGCCGGCTGCGCTTCGACGTTGGCTTGAGGACGAGGTGCAGCGTATTGCGGATCCGCAGGGACCGGTACATTGTACGTTCCAGGGGGCGGCTTGGCCGCGGGAGCCGGCGAAGACGGGTACTGAATTTGCGGCGGCAGAGACGGTACTTGTCCTGCAGGCGTGGCCGGAGCGGAGATGGCAGGTGTAGAGGCGGGAGGTGAAGGCAACGTCTTCGGTACGGGCTTTCGGTGCACCTGAGTCGTCTTGATGTCTCGCAACTGGGTCAACAAAATGTTTGCCATTTCCATCGTCATGCCGCAGAAATCGGGCACCAGATGGACGCATGCCGCGTGGCAGGTGAGCGAACATTCGGAGCATTTACGCGCATTCTTCTTGCCGAAAGGCAGCATGTAACCGCAATGGCAACACCAACTGGCGCTGAGGTTGCTGAACGGTTGGAAACGATGGGGGATTCGATGATTGATCTTCTCTTCGTCGCCCTCCTGGATGAAAGCGAAGTGTAAGCAAGACAGAGCAAAAGGCAACGCTGTAATGACATACCGTGTCTGCGTTGGACTTGGAGATACACTTGGTAACCACTTTCGGATAACACTTCTTGTGACAAGCGTATCGACAGTCCTCGCACTGGTAACCTTCTCCAGTACGCAAAAACTCTTGACAGAGCGCGCACAAGATGGGCTGGTAGAACTGGGTCTGAACAAACTTGTGTCCGTTCATCTCGTGTACTTCTCCCCTTCGCTTTCGCACGGCTCCTTGTCGCCCGAGACCACCGGGACCGGCATCAGCGGGTCGCTTTCTGACATTTTCCTTGACTAGAAGATGGACACAGGTCAAATCAGCTCAGACCGTCAATACGACGGCGCTCGGAGACGTACCGAAATTCAACTGCAAATTCAACGCTCCTGCTGGCTCAACCGCAAACCATCCATCAATCCCCTCACTCGACCTATCATTCATCGCCCTCGCCGCAGGACCCGCCTTGCTTTGCGCACCGTGCAACGTCGAATCCGAATTACTTCCCGGCGCCCCAGGCGGGATCCGCATGCTCGCCGCCTTGGCGGCCGTGACCCATGCTCCACCCGCAGGTCCCGCTTCATCCGCCGACGCGGCGACTTTTTGTCGTCGGAGTGCCTCCGCGATATCGCTCACCCGGAACCAAAGCATGCCGATCGGTGTAGGGTCGCCGCCGGTTTGTTGGTCGTAGATGGTGAGTTCGACTTCGTTTGCCTTGTCGATGATGATTTCGAAATCTTCGTACCACTTGTCGTTGCGCGTAGGGTGCGAAACGCCGCGTTCGTTGCCTTCGATCTTGATGACGACGCTTGTCTCGTTGTGGATTTTAGATGATTTCCGGGAGAGCGGAATGTGGTTCAGGTCCTTGGCCATCTTGAGCGAAATGGTGAGTTTTCCCGCAAGAGGCTTCCGCAGATTGTCCTTTCGCTGTCCATCCGGGGAGAATTCTGCAAGCCGAGATGAGCGTTGGAGATCAAACTTGAGGGATATCACTTACCATCGTCTTCCGTATCCTCAAACAACCTCAGCGTCTCATACCGCTTCAACGCCCGCCTCAAGAGCTGAATCTTGTTCTGACTCTCGACCTTTTTCACCTCGGTCTCATTCTTCAACCGCTTGTCGCCCTCGTCACGGTACAGCGCGCCCATCTTTTCGATTCCTCGCTTGTATTGCTCTTCGACCTGAAGCTTGAATTGGAGCTGATGCAGCATTCGCGTGATTTTCGGTCCGGAGAGGGGTGCATCGTAACGAAGGAGATCTGATCGATAGAATGATGAGTCTCGCTGTCGTTAAGTCGAACGCTTGACGTACCCAGTTGTGTGTAATTCTTCCCACTACTTGTCGTCTGACCTGCTACAGCACCGACCGCCTGATCATCTCCTCTCCGCGCAACCTGTTGTCCTGCCGCGGAACCAACTCCAGCACCAGGCGGAGCAGGTAACGGTCGTTCCCCTTGATACGGCGACTGCTGATGCACGTTCGGGCTCGAGTATCCCCTTTGCTGCGGAGTCGCGGCCGGAGCACCACCGGGCGGCGGATACGCTGCATACGCGCCCTGGGCGTTGGAGGGACCTCGGCCGTGCGGCTGCAATGGCGGCGGACCAGGTTGACCCGTGAACGCATGCTGCATCCCCGGTCTCGACGGCGATCCCGGTTGTTGTCCATACGTTCCCTGCTTGACGGGACTCGACGGCGCGACGGGAGACCCCGCCGCTCCGGGTGAGCCAGAACCCAGCTGGAGCTTTGCCAATTCGTCTTCCAGAAACTTGATATTGGCCTGGGCGTTCCTCACTTCGTTTTGCGCTTGCTTGATGACGGCTTCATTCTTGGATGATGCTTGCAGGGCGCGGATGTAGGCGTTGGCGCCTTGCAGGTTCTTGCGTTCCGATGTGAGGTTGGCGAGAAGTTTGGAGATCTTTGGGTCCGAGGATTGGGAGGGGTAAGATCCGCTGCTCTGCGGCGGACGGTTGTACGACGACTAAGGACGAGGAGGATAAGGGGTAAGGCATCGAGGAGAGAGGGGTGCTCTTACCATGTCGACGATCAAGGAGCGAACCGATGGAGCAACAACTGAATTGACCACTGCATTCTTCTCTCGTGAGTGCTTGATGATGGATGGATGCGTCGATACATAGCCGCGTCCAGGCGCTTGAACACGAAACGACCGACTCTGGACTAGATCAACGCGTGCTCCCATACCTCATTCATTCTTCAATTCTCAGTGCCATACTATACAATAATAAGGTTATATCAAAGGGCGTCCTCCCGCCCGCCCGTACGCTACTATATCTCTATGGAAGTCATCTCAAACCCTCATCCCGGCCCGCCGCCTACTGCAGACCCCGGTACTCGGAATCCGTCGGCACATACACGTCCCGGAGCCACTCGTGATCCAGCATCTCGTGTGCTGTCGCTCGTTCGTTGATATCATACCTCAGCTGAGAAAAAGCGAGTCAGTCGGCGGGATAGCAGAGCAGACAAACCGCGACGTACCATTGGCAGCAGGAATGACGCCAATTTCGCCGCTTCCTCCGGATCCAGCAGGTACTTGTCCGTCAGCACGTCCTTGAGGCCCCAGTACCGCAGTTTTGCGATATTCCGCAGTTGGCCTGAGAATGTTACGATCAGTCCCGCAGCGCTGACATTCCTTCCCGGTACACTTACCTCGCCTGTTGAACATTTCCGAACTATATTTCCCGCTCAATGCGATCGCTGTAATTTAACCGTCAGCACACCTAATTCCAGCTTGACCACTACGAGGGAGACTCTACTCACGTCTCGGCATATCACCCAACAACTCGAGAATCTGAGCTAAATGATCATCGTCCTTGGAGTATTTGCTGCTCGCCTCTGCAAACGTCCGCGCGACGGAAATGAGTAAACATTCAACGAGGAAGGACAGCACACGTACGAGGGTCAAACAAGTAGTCTCCTGTCAACAGCTCAAACGTGAGACAAGCCATACTCCAGTTGTCTACGCGTTCGTTCCATTTCGCGCCGATGAGGATCTCGGGGGCTCGGTATTGCCGCGTTTGAATGTCTACATTGAGAATGGCGGTTTAGCGTATTTGAAAGCCAAGTCGGATAAAGGCACATACCGTTGGTAAAGTGATGGTCCACCCAGCATGCGTTGCCCATGTCGCATACTTTAACCCTGATCATTTCCAGTGATTGAGGGTCATACGGTGCCCTAACGTAGAACAGCGTGCTCAGTCAATCATATCACGGCGGAATCGACGCGAATCGCGCTTACGGTGGCGGCAGCGTCGTCGGATCATTGACCATGACCGACGTCTGTGGCACGTCGTCGCCATGCATATGTCCGTGATGGGGATCCGTTACTGTAGAAGTAGAAGAAGTCAGGACCACTGCGAATCGCGTAAAGAAGACAACTTACCATTTTCGGACCCCGCTGAAAACGTCTTTTCCAGCGTATTCTTAATCTGTTCGTACCCATTCGGCGTCCCCGCTACCGTCGGTGTTGCCGTGGTGCTTGCCGTCTTGTTTGGTATTGTCGGGACTCGATCGTGCGGTGACGGTGTTGTCTCCGTTGTCGTCGTAACGGTGGACGGCTGCGGCGGAGTGGCTGGTTTCTTGCCGGGATTATGTAGTTGCTGCGAGAGTAGCGAGGGTCCCTTCGTCGTGGGCACGGTTCGTTTTGTCTTTTCGCCAAACAAGGGATCGCTCGCATCCTTGATCGTGACATTACCGAGGCCGTCCTTGATTCCCTCTGTTGACTTCCCTGCTGATCCCTCCTTTTGCTGCCCGGTGGTACTGTTCGACATGCTTGGCGCTCCGAAACTCTTGCTGAGACTGGTCGTTCCCTGGGAAACCTTGCTCATTCCGAATCCATACTTGTCCATCATGGGACTCGCGCCGTAACTGCTCGACGGACTCGGCAAAGGCTGGGAACCAGTGATGAAGATCCCCTCTCTTCTCGGAGTTTGAGTTCCGCCTCGTCCCTCGGAAGGCGGCACGCCGAGGATTTTCGTCGGTACCGCTGCTGGACAACTTGCCAGTTCGGCCGCAACGACGGCCTCGACGTCGTCGATACAGATCAACACGTTCTCCGGTTTCAGATCGGTATGGATGATTCCGCATTCCGTGTGTAGGTAGTCGAGGCCCATGAGAACCTGTTTTGTGATTTGCTTGACAATGTGTTGCGGTACGCCTCGATGCTGATACCGCTTGATAAGGCCCAACAAGTTTTCCCCGAGAACTTCAAACACCATACAGACGTGCGATCCGTTCTCGCCTTCGTGGCGGAAGTCGTCGAGTAGTTGAACGGTGTGCTCTCTTCCGGGATGCGTTGGACTCGATGTGCGTAGTTTGTTGAGCAGTTGAATCTCGTCCAGTGCTGTTTCTGTGTAGTGGTTGTCCGACTTGACGACTTTGAGCGCGACGTGTCGGTTGATACTAGACATTGTGTAAAGTCAGCAGCGAGTCAGTATATGACGACTTACGAGACTTACGTGTTGTCCCTCGCCAACCAAACGGTACTGAAATGTCCCCATCCTAGCTTTCTCACAATCGTATATCTCCCATTGTTGAAATCATCTCCGATACGAACAGGGTGGTATCCTCCTGGACGGTAATCCTCCAGATCCTCTTCCTCTTCCGTCGCTATCGAGGGATTCACCATTGACGACGATGCGTTCGAGACCGAGACGGATGTATCGGTCTTCATTGAGCTTCCCGGCGCGATGACTGCAGGATGTGATGTGGTTCCTGAAGCCCCGGTGACATTGACTGCTGAGGCCGTCGTCGAGGGCGGTGAAGGAGGAGGGGCGTACTTGGGGAGACCGTGCGAACTGGATGAAGTGTTATTGATGGGTCGCGGCGCCGTGGTGGTCGAGGATCCGGTGAGCTTGCTCATTGCACCGGCAATCTTCTTGGACATGCCGGGGAATGTGCTGGGGTCCGTAGGTAAGGGGGTCCGCCTTCGTGAAGCAGACTGTGACGTAGAATGCTAGAGCGTATTGGCGTGGCGGTCGATTCGTAATGCCTGTTGTGCTTGTTGTCGTGGTGCGATGTTGTCCGATATGCCGCGTGAGAGCCGAGTGCGTCGATAGCTATCCCTCGATGGGATAGTCCGGCAGTGTAGCAGGATAGGAGCCGGTAGACGATAGAACGAAGCTTGAGAGAAACACCAAACACGGCAAAGGGTTGACGGTGATTCGTAGATAATCCTGGACGCGTGACTGGTCCGTCGATCAAAGAAAGGAGGTGGACGGCTCGCCCAGGCCAAAGTCAATCTCGGTTTGGCTGGCCTGATTGATTGCTTGCTCCACTACCAGACGAATGCTATCAGGATCCACACGGTAAGGATATCCGTCAACGCTCTGTCCGTCATGTATTCGAATCAGCCATGATACATATCAGCGCACGCGCTACTCGCTAGTACAGTCAAAGATAAGGGGGTTTGAAAGTCGCGCCGGAGCATATTGGAGTTACAGCTGACCACGACTAGCCTGGCCAATGACCTTCTCTACCTTACCTCGAAAGAGCACTCCTTATCCGTGGCCATGTGCCTTGTCACTCGCAGCCTCCTCTGCTGGCTGCTGGGTTCCTCCAACAGGACAAGGCTAGACCCCTAGTTGCATCGCCGCGATATCGAGTTCCACAGTCTCATCCGGAGATCTCACGCCGGAGATCGTGCAGTGGCATCTGCAATATCGAGCTTTGCAGAACAGGCCCTGTCTCGAGCGGAAACGGCTATGAATGTGGCTAATAGAACGACACGGGGCTGGCTTGAGGGACTAGGGACACCTGTGGCATTCGTTTTGTTGCGGAGACAGTCTGATCGAAGCAGCCCCCCTCATCTTCCTCGTCCTGCGGCGCATGCATGCTTCGGACCTACATCAAACGTCATACAGCCTCCGCCACCACTATTCCGACGGCCTTCTTTGTCCAGTCTTTCCATTCACTCGACAGCGAATCAGCCGCATTCCTTGCTCCGCATCGTCATCCCACTTCCGCCTCGTGAGACCGTGAAACGCCGACGGCGGACACGGAACGGGAGTATATTCCCTTTGTTTTGCATCTGCCAGACTTTGCCGCCTCCACATCCAGTCCGACTCTCGCTGGTGAAAGATGTAAGCGATATCAGTTGCTCGGTGCCGGTTAGTAACCGGGTTTCGTGGTCGTGGAGAGATGAAGAGATAGAAGATAGGCGAAACTTGTTCGGAATCATCAATCCGTCGAGCCACCCTCTCCCCATCCTCCCCTCTGGGTCGCTTCTGCGCAGCTCACTGGATATGATCCCCAGAGTTGCGAAGACCGAGGCGGGAGAGCGGACCAGAAGAATTGTGGGCTGAAGAGTGGCTGATGATCGACTATCGTGAGCATTATTCCAGCAGCTATTCCAGCTCATAGCTCCTTCCATCTATATTCATCTTATGCTATCTCGCTTGAACGAACGGAGGAACGTCCAGTTCCGCCGGGAGGAGGTACATCCGATTGACATCTCCGTCAACCTTCTCCGTCATGACAGTCTTCTCAACTCGATTTTGCCTCGGTATGGTAGAGCTTGGCTTGGTGATCTGGTGAATGCTCGAGACTGTGGGAAGACTTGGTTCAGCATCTGTGACCGGCTCGCGGTGATGTTCATGAGCCTCAAACAGACTCTTCCCACGTTCTTCGCATGTCTGAAACCCTTAAAGCGAGGTGTCATGATGATTTCGGTGACATGCATTTCGAGTTGCGGTGCATTAAATTCCCCTTCTCGCCTGCGGGATGTCTATCGAGCTGTCTATCGTCAGCTCCTGGGGAGTGCCACAGACCTAGTCCAGTTGTTTGTGAAGTGTAAAGCATTTTCAAGGTACCAAGGACTATACCAAGGCCAGGTCTCCGTGCAGAAGAAAAGCTAGATGGAAGATGGTGATGATGGTGATCGCTCCTATTCTGAGCCATCGGACTTGGCCGTATTCGTCACATGAGGCGCTTTTAGCACTCATGCTCTGCGTTATCACGACGATACCAGTAGGATATAGCAGCTGATATAGCTACCGTATAGCGAGATATTCGACTGTGGGGCAAGAGCATTCCCTCTTCTTCCACGGATCAACGACGACCGACGATGCAGCCCGACATTGCCTCTGACAAGAGCGGGTATGCCATGACCGCGAACGAGAAGGGTCTCGCCCTTCCGACCGTTGCCGGTGCTCCTCTTCAAGCACAACGAAACAGTACGCTCTCACGGATTCTCGGTCACCGACCCAACAATCGCCAGAAACGCCTGCTCGCGCTCGGTGCGGCTTATCTCGCCGCCTGCTTGACCTTCAAAGCGTGGTCCCTTTCTCGGCGTGAGGGATCCGTCTCGCCATTCGACGATGCCTTCGCCGATGATGGCTATATGCATGGTCTAATGGGCCAGGGATGGTCCTTTGCATCTATGCAAGACCGCAACCAACCTTCCATCGAGGAGGGAGGTATTTTCTTCTCCCAGCTAAAGGAACACAAGCACAAGGGCGAACACCGTGGCCACGGCCATCGACACCACAAACCGCCTTTCCGGCACGTCACTCCCCAAGAAGCGGAAGAGATCTTCTTCAAGGTGCCCAATAACGACAGTGCGGCAGCGTGAGTGGTCAACCTTTTCAGCGTGCTGAAAGAAGGCTGATCTTCTCTCTAGTGCTTTATTCCGTTACACCTCGATGTAAGCGTTTTGGGCAGAGGGCCGTCGAACGTAAGACTGATCTGGCCGTTATAGGGAACACATGGCCGGAACAGGCAACGATCACCTCTCGGCGTTGAGTCTCAAGGCAGAATGGGAGGGCTACCTCGGTCTCGCCTATTCTGCCCCGAACGACAACGTATTCGAGGCTGGAACTTTGGAGAACCAGCAGGCTGTTCGCGGGTTGGAGAATGCGACAGAGCCGCAGGTGTGGGTCGACACCTACTTTCCCATTATGAACAAACCCGTCTCCCGATCGGTCGACATCTTGCTGCCCAATGGAGACGGCATCATCGAATGGTCAGCTACACTGCGGGAAGATATCGTCAAAGGTGATCCCACCTCGGTCCTCCGCGACGAGGTCCCCGTCTTCCATGGTCTTTCAGTCTCGGGCAACGTCACCGGACCTATTGTCTTTGTTGGCTACGGAACCAAGCGGGACTTTGAAGACCTCGAACGCGCCGGCATCAGTGTCGAGGGCGCCATCGTGCTCGTCAAGTATGGAAAGGTCTTCCGTGGACTCAAGGTCAAGGCCGCTCAGGAAGCGGGCGCGCTCGGATGCTTGATCTATTCGGATCCTGGAGATGACGGCGAGATGACGATCGAGAATGGATACGAGGTGTATCCTGACGGTCCTGCAAGGCACCCTTCCAGCGTTCAACGTGGTAGTGTTCAATTCTTGTCTTCGGTATGTGTGTCGAGGAAGGTCGAAGAAGAAAACTGACCCTGGGCATGTGTAGTACCCTGGCGATCCCTCGACTCCTGGATACCCAGCATACGCCAACGCTAGCCGAGTTGCTGGCGGCAATCAACCGAAGATCCCGTCCCTGCCAATCTCGTACGCGGATGCGCTGCCTCTGCTCAAGACCCTCGAAGGTAAAGGCAAGCTCGCTCGAGATGTCGGTCAAAGTGGCGACTGGCCGGGAGGTCTATCCGTTGTGGAGTACTTCACCGGTCCTTCCGAAAAGCAGATCCGCTTTATCAACGAGGTGGACACCAAGGTGACCCCGATCTGGAACGTATTCGCGACTATTCCCGGACACATCAAGGACGAAGTTGTCGTCATCGGCAACCACAGGGACGCCTGGGTTCTCGGTGGGGCGGATCCCAGCAGCGGTTCCGCGACCGTCAATGAAATCATGCGTGGCTTCTCGGCCTTGCTCCAGAAAGGTTGGAAGCCTTTGCGAACGATCGTCATTGCGAGCTGGGACGCCGAAGAGTACGGCTTGATCGGGTCCACCGAATGGTGTGAAGACTTTGGAGACTGGCTCGGCAAGAACGTCGTTGCGTACCTCAACGTCGACGTCTCGGTCTCAGGCTCCAACTTGAAGTTGAGCGCGTCGCCTTCCTTGGCTCCGCTCATGCGTCACGCTGCTATGCAAGTCGAACATCCTTCGGACAAAAATCGATCGCTGTGGTCCATGCAGGATGGCGGTGACTGGAACACGTTCAACCAGGAGGTAAAGGGCTTGACCGCAGATTCCGACTATGAAGAGCTGTTTGCTTCTGAACCGAGTGTCAAGGCATTGGGATCCGGTTCGGACTACACTGCGTTTTTGCAGCGATACGGCGTTGCCAGTACAGATATGGGATACGGCTTTGGTCCAAAAGATCCCGTCTATCATTACCACTCGTGAGTCCGTTCGCAGAACTTTTCGTATGACGAGGCTAATTTGAAACTACAGGATTTACGACTCGTACACATGGCAAGAAAAGTATGGAGATCCCGGCTTCCACCGACATGTAGGTGAACTCTCGCTAACTCGGTTCACCGGCTCATCATGCTCCCTTCCAGGTCGCGGCCGCCAAGGTCCTCGGACTGATGGCCCTCCGAGTCGCTGACGACATCGTCCTCCCCCTCAACATTACCCAATATTCGCTCGAACTCTCCAGATACCTGCAAAAAGTATCCAGTATCGCCGAGTCACTCAAGGTATCTGATCAACTCGACTTTGGAGACCTCAAGGAAAGCATCACCCGCGTTCAGAACGCCTCTGCTGCGTTGGATAAGCAGGCTGCGAATGCCCTCGAGAAGCTTCATAAATTGGTTCCCCGCATGCCTCGTGGGCCTCACCACAAGGAGGGTATTGCGGGGGCTTGGAAGAAGGCCGTGCGTCTTGTTCAAATCCAGCTCGGCGTCGAGGACAATTACACCCACCGACCCGAGGGACATCACGGCCGCGAACGATCTCATCATCACGAAAAGGAGGAGCACCGACACGGGAAGCATCCCCACAAACACGAACCCGAGGGCCCTCATCACGAGCATGGACACAAGGGACCTCGCCACAAACACGACAAGGAGCAACACCGCAAGCACCCGCGAATGCCCGATCCGAAAAAGGTAAAGGCGATCAAGGAGGTGTTGTTGGAGGTCCGAGGGATCAACCAGAAGCTCAAGGGCTATGAATCCGGGTAAGAAGCCATGTTAATGTCCTATATATCCATGCAGGACCCTGATGCTTCGTCACGCAGATTCCTTTCCAAGGAGGGACTCAAGGATCGCGAATGGTACCTGCACAAGGGTGCGTATCTTTGTCATCTTGCGAGAATGCCAATCCTGACTTGATCTGACATTACAGGAACCGCTCCTGGCATGTGGCTTGGGTGAGTACCTGACGGACCGTGTTCTGAATGGCATACTAACTCCCCAAGTGATATAAGATACGGCGCGACGACTGTAAGTCCCCTTTACCGTTTTTCCTTTTCCCTGACGCGATACTGACGCGTCTGTCTACACAGTTCCCCGCGTTGACAGAAGGTACGCCAACCGCGCCATTTTACGGCTGGAATTCACTGACCATGTTTGCAAATAGCACTGACTATCGAAAAGTCTCCCGAGAGGGCGCAGCAAGAGGCGGACGAGCTGGCGCAGATGATCGGGGCGATGGCGGAGCGATTAGAGGCGTAAAGGAAGCAGGGCTAGTATGGATAACGAAGAAAGGAAGAAGATTAGAAATGCTGCCGGAAAATTTGTATACAACATATAGTCGAGTACAATGTGATTCATTTGAAGGTAGGTGTTGGGCGTTAGTCCGCATCATAGTCGTCGTCTTCCTCGAGCGGACGCTTGACGCCGTTCACTGCCGGAGCGGCGTCACCCTGCACAGCGACACCACCCTCTCCGGCCGATGGCACCTCCTTGTCCGTCTCCATGGCATCTGCACGTCCCTCCCCTCCCTCCTGATCCCTCTGAGACGCATCCCTGCTCTCCTCATCGTCATCATCATCGGAGTCATCCACCTCTGATCCACTCTCTTCCTCCTCCCCGCCAACCCTGAAAAGGCCCAAACTCTCCGGCGCTGGCATCCGCGGCACGAGTCGGAAATTCGGTTGGCCGAGCATGAGGTGCGGCTCGGGAAGGGTGATGTGTGAGTAGGCGGCGTTGAGTGTTGGAAGGGGGATACGGTTTAGTTCGCGGGCGATGGGGAGGAGGTACTACGCGATGGAGGGGTTAGTTCATTCGTTCGGCTGGTGATTTTGTGGAATCACAGAGAAGATAAGAATACTCACGTCCTTCGGCGCCGCTTCTGTAAACTCCCAACCACTCCTCGCCTGCACCGCCAATTCTACATCGCTCGTCTCCACCTTTCCGGGACGATTCGCGTGGTCCGCGTACGCCTGTGCATCTTCCAGGATGTCCGAGGTGTAGCCTACACATCAGCATCGCCAGGTCAGCGAGGCATACGAAAGAGTGGCGAGAGGAAAGCGCGTACGATGCGCAAAGTCCAACAGCTGGTGCAGGACTCGCTCATCGGCATCCTGGATGCCGCGCGCGGCGAGCATGAGTGCTATACGTTTTGCATCGGTTGGTACTAAGGGAGTGTCAGCGTTGAATTGCGACGCCCGAGAGGACTCACGTATTGGAGGTGTGGTTGTGTTTGCCATGGTGTCTTGGGAAAGGGAAAGGAGGTGGTGAGGTGATAGTGAAGAGATGACTCCTTGATGGAGGTGGATATCGATTGATTGTCTCATCTGGATCCGCGCAGCTTCATCTCCGCTTCTCGTTCATCTTCAATTCTCTTCTTTCTTGCTCTTCACATCCTGCAATGTCCGCCCCGGCCTTCCTCACCTCCCTCATCCCCCAAGATGCATCAGCACCACACATCACACTCACCTACGCCCAGTCCCTCGACGCGCGCATCGCCGGCCCCGGACGACAACAGATCCAGCTCAGTGGGAAGGAGAGCATGTTGATGACGCACTGGTGCGTTTTGGTTTCTTCGCTTTGGAAGGATGCTTAGCCGGGAAATGGTCAGGCTGAGGAGTATGCATGAGGGCATTATGGTCGGCGTCGGGACGGCAATCAACGATGATCCCCGCTTAAACGGTACACCTTCTCCTTCCCGCAACCCTTTCCCGAACTCACGCGTTTTGCTGTTCGTAGTCAGACTCCTACCAACGACAGAGCACCATAAAACCCCGCGCCCGATCATACTCGACCCGAACCTCCGTCTTCCGGCAACGGCGAAAATGTTCAAGACGTTACGAGACCCCGAAACACCGCACGCAAAGGCGCCGTGGATCTTGTGTCGGGACGACGGGGACGCCCAGTTCACTGAACGAAGGTTGGCTCTAGAGGTGGCGGGAGGACGGGTAGTGCCCGTTGCGATGGCGGGCGGTACGTCGTGCTCTTTCCCTCTCGTGAAAAATTCTAATAACAACGCGCAACAGGTCGGCTGGACTTGACTACCCTGCCGCGTACCTTGCGCGAACTGGGAATCGACACCCTAATGGTTGAAGGCGGCGCCCAAATAATCGAACAATTCCTGTCCACCTCTCTTGGGAAAAAACCGCTTGTCGATTCATTGGTGATCACCGTCGCGCCTGTGCTGGTTCCCGATGGGGTTGGGATCTCTACCGGAAAAAGCACCGTAAGTGCACTTGGGAGGATTGAATTGCTCGGCGTTCCGGTGACTGATATCCTGGGTAGGGCGAGTTTGAACACTGTCATACCGAGGTGATGGGGCGAGATGCGGTGATGGTGCTTCGCGGCAGAGTACCGGGAAAGGAGAACGTATGACATGGGCGCGTTGAGATTGGATGCACATGTCTGCCGGAAGATCTGGCGGGAGGGACTCAGTGCAGGCTGGGCGTCAACCAGACGGAAGTGGTTCTGGCCTTTGGCCATGTATAGGTGGCCGTAATGAGGTCAGCCGCAAGATGGTTCACGCGCGCAGGCAACCTTCTAAACAGGACAGTGATCGCGCCGACGTCGAATGACTGAAATTGCCTCTGGGATCATGTGCACATGTCGTGCACATGTCACGACGTTAGCTATACCTGGACGGATAGCACATTCAGTGCCTCTCCTGCACTGACGCGTATACAACTTGATCGACCCCTGCGGCAGCAGTCGTGACACCGTCCTACCCCACCCCGTCTTGAAATGACAGTTTGTCCATTGCGTACGTCTGCTGTCAGGCCGGTGACCAGGTACGTGACGGGCACCCCGGATTCTGCGTTGCCTGTTCACCTGCTCGATTATTGTCAGCGCTCAGCCTCTAGCTATGCAAGCTGAGGGAGCGCACCTGTTGTCCGCTGTCCGCTTCCGGACTTCCCGTCGTACGTCCCTTCAGTGTCCAGTACCAGTATTGCCTTTGATCGTCTTTTTCCGGAGTTCTCGAGGGAGGCACGCGGAGTGTTGCATTCTTGAGGTTTGGAGCATCATTCTTCTCGTTACCAGCGGCAGTCTCGAGGTAGTATGGGCCCAAGAGGTCCCTTGGCTTTGACTCTCTCAGCCACCGCGGATATCTAACCTTTTACCCAGTACGGTAGGCGCTGAAATAGTCTTGCGGAATCTGCCATTGGGCTGGCCACGGGGCCGTTCCCGGAATACATCTCATAGCCGTCAAGATACAGATTACATCATAGAACCCATATTAAGTGACCTTATGTCCTGGTGAAAGAAATCACTCCAATCCGTAATAATGGTGTGATCGGGTAGTTCACTAGGCTTAGCTCTAGTCGTGGCTGCGGTTTCACCCTTGAGCTCCTTCTGTCGCCTCCTATGTTTCCGTTGCCTCAATTTCCATGCTTCCCTCTGTCTCTCTTGCTGGGATCGGGTGAGGTGCTTGACAGTTTTTGAGCTGAGATCTGATGCTGGAAACGTTTATTTCCGTCAGTCTTGGGGACTAACCAAAGTGATTGGCAAACAGTCGCAGGAAGTGCAAGTCCAAGAAACTTCTCAGCTCTGTCTTTCAATGACTGTACTTCCGCCAGAAGTTCTTCGTACTGCACATCGGGCACCATGGAAGCCGCCGAAATTGTGAGGGCAACATGATCCTCCCATGTGTACAGTCGGTTGGTGACCTCCCTGCTGACTGGTTTATTTGCATCATCTGGCGCAGTTTCTCGTCGGTAAGAGTTTCTTTCCTGTGTGCACCAACCCCTGACACCGTCTGTTCACTTCTGACTGCACAGCCTGTTGGCCTGGTCGTCCTTTGTATCTTGAAGATCGCCAATGCCACTTGCCTTGAGATGTGACCAGACAGTAGGCTTTCCTTGATGACAAGTGGACAAGGCCAAGCAACATGCCATAGAAGGAGAGACAGGTACATTTGGGTAATTTGCACCTATTAAGGCGCAGTATCGGTGGAGATGGTCTACTACACGGCAATGAAAAGAGAGCAAGGGCGCCTGGACGCGACCACCCCTGTGACCTTTCGCTGAATATCCTACGCTTGAGTCCAAGCTCTCCCCATGTCTCGCCGTTCTGTATGCATATCTACCATCCTAAGGCTTTACTTGTGGCTCGTTCACTACAAGACGCTCAAACATGGCGTCGCCTCGAATATCTTCCTTTTCTCCCGCAAAGTTTGCTTGAATCTCCTGCCCGCGGAACACACTAGCTTAGAAGCGGTGGTTGGTCGTGATCCAAGAGTTCGAATGCCTCTAGTGTGAGGGATGTTATCTCCTCTGCCAGAGCTTCAAGGTTGCGAGAGCCTTCCAAGTTTTCAGATTCTTCCAAGGTGTCAGGGCCTTGGGAGAAAGCCCACAAGACTTGACTCATCGCCTCCCGGTATTTTCGAAGGCCATTATTCGCTTGCTGAGAAGCTCTTTGGCCCTTCTGCGGTTCACCTCTATGCTCGGCGATATGCAAGAGACGGGACATCTGGTCGAGCCAGACTCTTCCAGGGTTGGTTGTAGCTGGAAACTTATCCTTTATTGCTTTGACATGGACGCCGGAGTCGACGTTCTCGATTGTCAACTGCGAAGCTTTTACCGTCGCTGCTGACACTTTGAATTCTTTGGGGATATTCAACCGCTTTTTGCGGCTTCGCAGCTTCCTGGGAAATTCCGTCCAGGGACGAGTCCGCTTACTCTCGCACGGCGACAGGGAAGGGTTGGGATTTGGGTTCCAGAGATCTGCAGGATTCACCGTCATTTCTCCATCCTGGAATGACGAATGGCTATCAATGGGTGCAGTCCCGTCACCGGGTTCGCGCTCGGGAACGAAAAAGGCCATTTCAGCCAGCTTCGGACTATCAGGAAGGCGCCGGGGAATTGGTAAAACCATAGCTAGGAGGGAAGTCGATGTTGTTGCAGAAGGACCTTTGGCTGCCAACACAGAAATCGGTAAGAATGGCTCGGGCACTGGTGAGTGGATTTGGGCGGTGAAAGGTATCCGGCAGTAGTGGACGTGTTATTTGAGCGGCGGACGGTTTTATAGCCAAAGCCAACCATGTCACTCACTGTTTTCTTTGATGTGTACAGCTGGGTCGTCCTTTGTACAGCGGGAAACAACGTTTCAGATGACATCTGCACTGCTGACATCGGGAACGCCTCTGCCTTGATATCGTAGGGCCCGAGGCTAAGCGACAACTCGTGAAGGAGGGACTACATTTGGGTAAGGCTCATACGATGAGGCAGACCGGGCTACACATTGCGTCAAATTAAAGCCTAACGGTCCACTGCAAAGCGATGAGGCAGCGAAGTTGAAGCTACGGACGCCACGCTCTTGCGGGCTTTCGCTGAAAAGTTTGCGCCTGATCACAACGCCTCGTAGGTTGTCCCGAGGGTCACCCGGTACTCTACATGTGTTTCTGCCGAGTGTTACATTCTGCAATCCGCTCGTTCACTACTAGATCAGGCGGTTGACGCATCATCTCTATTGATCCCTCCCTGCGTTTGCACAAAGCTTGACTCCCAGCGAAGCGCATTGCCCTAGACATCGTTCCGAACCTCACTACCCACTGCCCGCGAACTCGAATCGTCACTCTTGGGGATGAAGGAGTACAGGCTGACTCCATGAATAGTCATCTTGCCCGACTTGTTCAGTGCCTCTGTAGCTTGCTCGAACGTTGAAACCTCTTTTAGGATCGCGTTCTGCTTGTAGATCAAACCGGGATGGCCGTCATGCATAATACCGCAAGCCTCGACGGTGAGAGATGTTATCTCTTTCGCCAGAGCTTCATAGTCCCCAGAGTGCTTCTAGGAGAAAGCCCAACATGTCTTCGCCGCCTCTTTGCGCCACTCGGCTGTCCGAGCTTTTGGAGCCCCATCCTTTCGCTCCCAGTTTCTGTGGTCTGCGACGTTCAACAGACACGTCAGTTGGTCCACCCAGACCGTTTCGTTGACAGCGATAGTGTCTCGTGATGAGATCCCGCAAGACCCCGAGGGCGGCTCCATCGATGCCCATAGGCTGAGCTCCGCCCCTGGGGAATGTCATTTCAATGCCAGAGGGAATTCTCAACCGGCTTTCACGTGCCTGTCGCCCCAGTGGAAGTGCTCCCCAGGGACGGACGTGTTCCCCGTCGGGACGCAACGCGGTGGCTTCCGGAGCGAGCGGGGCGGGGGCAGGCGAGACTATGGAGATGTCATCTCCTTTTGACTTTGTCAGAAGGGCAGGGTCGACGAACGTTTGGTCGCCTAATTCATCCTGGGCGGCGGCGTCAACTGCTTCAGCCCCGTCATCAGGTTGTTCTCCATCTCGTCCGAAAAAGAAGAGGTCCTCCAAGGGCGGAGTAGCACGATCAAGCGAAGTTATCGGAATGGAAGGAGCTGGAGAAGTGCTTCAACCCTAGGAATGAAGTAGGAAGCGATATTACAGGATGTCTACCCGCGGCTGTCAACAATGCACAACGAATCCGTCGATTGGGCCGAGAATATATACCGAAGCGAGCCGCCATATCATCTTGTCCCTTGTACTTGCACAGCCTGTTCGTCCTTTGTTTTGTTGAGGGGAGCAGTATCGCTATATGCAATGCGACTGAAGCTCGAGCGTGAGAACCACCGCCAAACGCGTCCCCTGAGCCCACTCTCGCCCGAATCAGCGCCAGGACCGATAAGCGCTTTTTCATGTGCCAATTCACAAGCGCGCCTTGTCCCTGCGAATTTATCACCCGCCTCTGCCGTGTCAGCCATCCTTCCCTTCCCTTTCTCTGCCCAAAAACCTCTTAAAACCAAACACATCGCCCCCTTGACCGCAGCGTCTATCCTCGTTTGAAAAGGTTCAACAGCAGCTGTCTCCCCAACAGCTCAGTTTCACCCAGACAACCAAGGTCATTCAACCTAAAATTACGTGATCGAGTCAACCCGCCGTATTGAGGATTTGGTGAACAACAGCCCCGCCGTTCGTAACAGAAAATCATTGGTGAGTCGACCCACGGGCGAAGAGAGGACGGCACTGACGCCCGCGCAGCAACACCCCTGAAGATCTTCCAACAAGTCTTCACTCTCCCGCACCTCTCATAAAAGACTCCCCGTCTAACAAAACAGCACACATCCCACCATGTCTGCTCCCGAAGCCAACTCTTCCTCCCCTGCCGCCGAGCAGACCCCTGCTCCGGCCCAGGAACAAGTCAAGACGGAACAGCCCTCGACTGAGGCCCCCGCCCAAGGCCAACAGGCACCCGCCGCTCCCGGTCCCAACGCGCCTCCTTCGGGCGGCTCCGCTTCCCTCTACGTCGGCGAGCTCGACCCGGCCGTCACCGAGGCCCAGCTGTTCGAGATCTTCCACCTGATCGGACCCGTCGCCTCGATCCGGGTCTGCCGAGACTCCGTCACGCGACGATCGTTGGGCTACGCCTACGTCAACTACTTGAACAATGCCGACGGTGAACGCGCGTTGGACACGTTGAACTACTCGACAATCAAGGGCCGACCTTGTCGAATCATGTGGTCCCAGCGTGACCCGGCACTCCGAAAGTCCAACCAGGGCAACATCTTCATCAAGAACCTTGATGAAAACATTGACAACAAGGCGCTGCACGACACCTTTGCCGCGTTCGGAAACGTTCTTTCCTGCAAGGTCGCCACGGACGAGAACGGACGATCCCGGGGTTACGGTTTCGTCCACTACGAGACCGGAGAGGCCGCCGACGCCGCCATCAAGGCCGTCAACGGCATGTTGTTGAACGACAAAAAGGTCTTTGTCGGCCCGCACATCAACAGGAAGGAAAGGCTGTCCAAGTTTGAGGAAATGAAGGCCCAGTTTACCAACATTTACGTCAAGAACGTCGACCCGGAGTGCACCCAGGAGGAATTCGACGCCTTGTTCAAGCCGTTCGGCGACATTGTCTCGTGCGCCTTGTCCATGAATGACGACGGCAAGAACAAGGGTTTCGGTTTCGTCAACTTCCGCGACCACGAGGCCGCCAAGGCCGCGTGCGAAAAGCTCAACGACACCGATTTCAAGGGCCGAAAGCTCTACGTCGGCCGAGCGCAGAAGCGATCCGAGCGAGACGAGGAGCTCAGGAGGAACCACGAGGCCGCGCGACTGGAACAGGAATCCAAGAACCAGGGCGTCAACTTGTTCGTCAAGAACATTTCCGACGACTGGGATGACGAGCGATTGCGTGCCGAGTTTGATGCGTTTGGAACGATCACCTCGTCCAAGCTCATGAAGGACGACAAGACCGGTGCCACCCGAGGCTTCGGTTTCGTCTGCTTCAGCTCGCCCGACGAGGCGTCCAAGGCCATCAACGAGATGAACGGAAAGATGGTCTCTGGCAAGCCCCTGTTTGTCGCCCTCGCCCAGCGAAAGGAGGCCCGACGGGCACAGCTTGAATCCCAGATCGCCGCGCGAAACCAGCAGCGCATGGCCATGGCCGCCGCCGCCGGTCTCGGTGGACCCGCCAACTACATGGCCCAACAGCCCATGTACTACCCCCCTGCGCCGTACAACGGCCGAGGCGGACCGATGATGGCGTACCCGCCTCAGATGCTTCCCGGTGGTCCTGCCGGTCGAGGCGGCCCCGCCGGTCGATACGGCCCCGCCGGTCAGCCGATGGGTGCCATGCCCGGTATGCCTTACGGTATGCCCCCGAACGGCATGCCGTACGGCGCCATGAGCCCCGGCGGAGCCGCTGGTTTCCGAGGTCAACAGCCCAACGGTATGGCCGGTGGACGACCGGGTCAGCCGCGAGGTGCCGTTAACGGTATCCCCGTTGGACCGGGTGCACGAGGGCCCGCTGGTGGACCCGCTCAAGGTGGACGAGGACCTGCTCCTCAGGCGCAGGCTCCCGCTCCCCAGGGTAAGCTTACTGCCGCTACCTTGGCTGCCATCCCTGCTGCCGAGCAGAAGCAGGCCCTCGGCGAGGCTTTGTACCCCCTCATCTTTGCGTAAGTACTGCCTTTTCTGCATTGTAACACAAGCTCATCTTTCCTTGTAGCACCCAACCCGAACTTGCCGGCAAGATCACCGGTATGCTCTTGGAGATGGAGAACCAGGAATTGCTCGTCCTCGTCGACCAACCCGCTGCGTTGAAGAGCAAGGTTGACGAAGCCTTGGCCGTTCTGGACCAGTGGAGCAGCAACGCCGCCCCCGCGCCCGCTACCGAGGGCGAGGGTGAGGACGGAGCCGCCGCTCCCGCTCCTGAAGCCGCCACCTAAGTGGGAAGCGCGCGGGAAGAAAGGTTGCGAGAAGGGTACGACTAGAGTTCCGGGGTTTGCAAGGCGCTTTTCTACTATCTGTCTTTTGTGTACCAGTAGCTTGTAGTCGACTGGCAGTCAGCCTCTTGTTCTTGTACTAGGTCTGCTCTTCTTTGACTTTTATTTCATTCAAACAAGGCGGGGCTGCCTGTTTATTCCTCAATACTGTCCACTTTCTACGTTCAACTGACTTGGATTGCTGGCGTTCAGGGTCATCGCTCATCCCGCAAGACATTGGATACAGTCGAAAGCGAAACTTGACAACTCGATAGGAACCTCGACTACAGCGCCTGACCGATATGCCGATTATTCTTGCCACCGGGAATGAGCAGCACATCGTTATCATCGTGATAATCCTGACTTCCGCTGTTGCTCCACCCATCTCGCATGAAACTGCTGCGGCGCGAAGTACGACCGTCGTTATCCTTGTACGCGTACTGGTCGAAGACGAGCAACGACTGCCGCGCGTGATCCGAGGACTGTGATCCCAGGGAATACATTACTTTCAGCAATCTGCTAGGGCATGATGATTTCCGACTCACTGCTTCGGGCCCGAGCGCGAACAGCGAGTTCTTTGCGTGCGAGAGCGACATGATGGATTTCCGGTAGGCAATCTAGATCCCCAGGGCAAGGTTAGCAAGGACATCTGGCGACGAATCAGGACCCAATTACCTGTTCCGCCTCGTACTGCTCGAGTTTGATACGGTTCTGTTTTCGGGACTTTCGGTGCAAATAATACAGTCCGCCAATGACGCCGGTGATACCTGCGCGGGGGGCAAGGTCAGCCTGTTGTTTCCGCGTCCGGGCGACGATGGCTGCTCACAAAGTACGATCAGAACGGCTACGATGGCGTATACCCATGTCCCGGGATGATTAGGGTCGTCCGTGGCCTTTCGGCATGTGCTGTCGATGCAGTTGTACGAGAGGCATCTAGAGAAGGTTACAGTCAGACTCGAGAGTGGAAGGGTTTTGCGGGGATCTTGAGACGTACTCTTTGTTCGCGGTACAGGCTTCGCCTACTCGTTTATCCTTCATGCAAGTCATGGCCGTTCCATCGCAGTAGTACCCATTGACACAGCTTTGCTCGACGTGCGCATCAGCGTCGCCCTAAAGAGGAAAATAGAATTCGACTCACTTGTCCCTGGAGACGACGCTCGCATAGGTCGCTCCATCTGTTGCATACGACTCGTACGCCCGGTTCTCAAACACACATGCTTCGCCTTGGGTCGCATTCGCCCAGCTAACGAGCCGCAGACGAATCAGCCCTTGCCGTGGTAAAAGACGCGTGCCGCTGACGTACTGGCAGACAAAGTTGAGGCAGACGGATCCATTGACGTTTCGGCGTCCAGCGAGGTCACGGTAGTTGGGCGCAAAGGCGCATTCGTCTATGGCGAAAGGATAAATCAGCTGAGCGGAGAAGAATAGCAGAATACCTCAGCAGAAACGTACCGTCGCGATTCAGCTGACACGGTTGTCCGACGGGGATCTTGTCTTGACACGCGTCTCCTTCGTCCGGGCAGCTGATCATTGAGATCAGCAAGAGATACAGGGTGATGGTGCCGAAGACGAGACGGTGTTGCAGACGTACAATTGATCAATTGCGCACTGCGGCGGCAAGTCAGTCCACGCTACACCGTTGTAACCGAATGGATACTACGAGAACAAATCAACAACCAGTCATACACCACACGACCTAGACTCACATCATCTTTCCGACACCCCTTGGCTTGACAAACCCCTTGGCCATTGCAAAACGTCCTCGCATCACAATCGCTAAGAAAGTTGCCCGTCTTGACGTCCAGTCGGTTGTTTGCCTGACTGCAAATTGCGCCTTCCGCTGCGCGATCCGCTGCTAGGACAAGGTTGACGCCGGCGATGGCTAGGACGGCGAGGAGGTGGGAGGTGCGCATTGTCGATGAACCGCAGGACGAGAGCAGAGATGGGTGTCGACACGATCCAGATTACACCAACCCGCCGTCAGTCACCGTCCAGCCGCGTCGATCACAAAATCAACAGTCGCCGACTTTCCAAATTTAGCCTGGGAGTCAACGCAAAAAAGGGTATCCAGTAATACAGCATCATAGGTCATGAGGGTGATACACCTGTCGTCTTTAGTCTATTCATACAAGTGGGATGCGGCCATCCTCTTTTCAGCTTCTAGTCGAGGCAACGGGAACAAACAGTGCCATTCGCGCCTAAGACGACTTGAGCGACACTTCGGAAAGAACCCTGTCGAACGAGATCATTAGCCCCGACGCACGGACGATGCTCGCCCAGCAAACTCACTTGAACGCCTCCTTGTACGCATCCAACAACGCCTTGACCCGCGTGCGCTCGCTCACGAGCGCCTCATCCTCGTGCAACAGGTCCGGGAACAGATCCGGCTTGTACAGACTCGTCACCAGGCGCTGCTGCACGCTGTCCTTGGAAAAGTTGACGAGCAGGTGCATGATCGCTTTCGGCACGAGGTCTTGGATCGTTTGGCGGACAATGTTGAAGTACGAGGCGATCAGTGAGCGGATCAGCGTCGTTTCCATCTCCTCGCGGGGCGTCAGGTGGAGGCCGTGTCCGGGGTTGGTCTACGAAGCGGTCAGGATCATGTCGGCAACACCACACACAAGCAACTTACCGCCTCTAGGTGTTTGCCGAGGCTCTTCATATCGTACGCCGGGGGAGGTTCCAGCCCATAACCCCTACCCACATGCAGCCCCGCGCCCGTCGCCTTCCTCGTCCCCAAATCCGGCAACAGATCCCTCGCCGTCCGTCCATCCCCTCTCTGCTGCAGTGCCGATCCACTCGCCCCGGCACCGCCCGCGGGCCCACCAGGGCCGCCGGCACCGCCGAAAAAGTAATTCAGGAACGTCTCCCGCGTCGAATGCGGCGAAGTGCTGACGTTGCTCATGTTCATCAGCCCGGACGGCGGCGGCGCAGACGCGACGCCCGACAGGGAGCCGGCGCGGTACTTGTCCGTCTTGGCATCGCCCAAGTGTCGCGGTGTCGGCGCAACCGGGATCGGCTGCCGCCTGTCCCCCGGCTGTGAGTGCGAGACGGAGCGGCTCTTGTTGTTCGCGGCGGCGGCGGCGGCGGCGTGGGTGCCATTGACGTTGCCGCCATGCTCGCTCTCCTCGGAATCGGAGACGTCGTCGTCGGCATCCGCATCCGCAGCAGCGATAGATGGCATCGGCTTGGTCCCGGCTGGGAGTTCCCCACGGGCGATTGCTGCCGAGCCGGCGACGAATTCCGGGTGATTGGTGTTGATGTACGCCGCCTGGATGCTGATCAAGCTCGAGGCGTAGTCGGACGTCGGGCCGAGTCGTTCCCTGAGCAGTTCAGAAACGACCTCGACGATTTGCGCGTGCAGACGCGGGAAGCGTTGTAGTTCCTAGATGGAGTCAGCCAAGATTTACGAGCCATCCAAACGACTCACCGTGCTCGTGCAATTATGGCAAATCTTCATCAACTCTTCATACACCAACTCGACACACCGCAAACTCGGCGACTCGAGCAGCTTGATCTGCGGCTTGATCAACAGATCAAACGCGACTTCCGGCACAAACAAGCTCGGCCGCGGGCCGGTCGAGTTCCTGATGGCCGTCCGGATATCCTGCGTCGTCAAGTTGTGCGTCGGGTCGACGGATTCGAGCGCCATGCCGAATACATCATGGAAGATGTAGTATATCCGCGCGCCGCCGCAGAGCTCTTTCGTGGAGAGCTCCATCGACGTGCCGTCGATCGAGGCGACAAAGTCGCGCGCGAATTCGGTCATGAGTTTGAGGACGAGCGAGCCCTGCTGGTGCAGAGTGAGCGCGAGGACGTGCGTACGGAAGCGGCGCTACTTACCCTATGTTGTTCGCCGAGAAAGGTGGCGTCGCCAAACGAGTTGAGTTCCTGCTGGGTCTGGCCCATCAGGGTGTTCAGCCTCGCCTTCATATCCGGCAACTTGTCCCGGATGTGGTTCATGAGGACCTGCGGAGGGTCAGCTCCGATCAGAGAATCGCCGCGGGCGACTCACATGGTTCAGCGACTTGGCCAGGTACTTTGTCCCGCACCTGTGCGCCAAGTTCCGATACGCCGGGTGATTGCGGAAAAACTCTTCCTCCTTTCTGAGCGCCTCCTCCATCGGCAGTCCGGCATTGATATCCTGCTGGCTCCTGTTGACGACGCCGATGAACCCGAGCTTCAACGGGTACGTCCGCCCCGTCAAGATATCCAGCGCGTTCGTCCCGGCATCCATCAAGTCGAGCTTGGTCAACACGCCGATCGTCCTCAGCCCGCGCGGATCGACGGACCGCGCGAGCTTGAGCGAGTCCGAGTTGGCAATGTCCTGGTTGGCCGGGGAGACGGCGAGGATGACGGCGTTCGGTTTGGAGATGTAGTCGAGGATGAGGTTTTTGATCTGGCGTTCAATGTCGGTCGGCTGGTCGCCGACGGGGACCTGCGGAGTATTAGCATGCGTTTCGTTTCGGGAGGCGGGGGCTCACCTTGGTTAGTCCCGGAAGATCCACCAGCGTCAAGTTCAACACGCCCGGTCCGTAAATCTTCAAGTTGATCGGCAACTTGCTGACGCCCTTGTTCTGCCCGGCCACCCTAAACGTCTCGGCCTCGATCTCGCGCCGGATCTCGTCGAAATCCGTAAACCGACGGTTCAGGTGCAAGAACTCGGCGTACTCTGTGTACGGCGGCGAGGGCGTCGGCAGATCCTGCATCTGGTACCCGCCAGTCATACCCAGACCCTCGCCCTTGGCCGGGGTATGGATCAACTGCAGGATCAACGGACGCCGCGTCACAATCCCGCTCCCGCGGGGCAGGAAGTCCCGACCGACGATGGTCTCCAGGACGGAGGACTTGCCCGAGGATTGGGAGCCGACGACGACGATCTGGGGCAGGTCGACGGCATCGCCGCCGATGGTGTTGAACGTGTCTTGGAGCTTGTTGACGAGGGCGATGAGGTCGCCGTTCATGGCCATGTTGGGTGATTGTTAAGTGGGGAGGAGAGACAGTCTACTAGTATCCACCCAATTTCAGCCCAACCCAACACCCCGTCTTCCCTTCGGCAATGACCTCGATCTCTGCGCTACCACGCGTCATGGGCCAAAAAGAGTCGCGCGTTTCAGGTTTCCCGACTTGTGCCTGGCGACGTCTAGTTGGTCGAGACCGGGGCTTTCGTGCGCAGAGCGTGGGATCGTCGATGTATCAGAGGCGATCATGCACTACGGAGGACCTGAGAACCCGGACGGGATCCTCACAGGGGGTGCTCAGAAGTCTACAGAGTCGCGCCGTGATATCCGTCGCGTTCCCGCGTACGTGTGAAAGGGAGACTGGCCGTGCATCTTCTGCCCACCGGCGCAGACGGTCAGAAAAGTGCGGGAACGTCACCTGACCGCCTACCAAGCCGGACTTGTCGTGTTCGGTGCATCCTTGTCGCTCCCGAGATATTCGATATCTGTCACGTCGCATCGACCACGGTGGAATGGATCCTCGAAGATATTTCCGTGAGCCCAGTATACCAGGCGCGGTACCGCTGGCGAGGTCCTTGAGTCCGATACCTCGATATGAGCGGCCAGAGGTGACGGCGTCGCGATGAGTTCGCAGTCCCCGGCATGTCCCGCAGGCGCACGTCACCCGCGTCAGTTTTCGTTGTTCATCCTCGGCCCGTCAGTCTGACTGGCTAGAACCGTGCGTAGGGACCCTCAATGTCGGCGCCCAGGGCGCCTCGAGTCTCACGCAAATATCACTTCATGGGCCCTGTTCGATTTTCGTCGCGTCACACGCAACAGAGATCCTGCTCGCGAGTCATCCCCCGGCGCATGCCTGAACCCTTCACCCAGCCTTCTTGCCCGCCAGGAAGCGTCACTGTTCGCTCGCTAACGCCTGCGACACAAGACGCAGGGCCTTTGAGTCCATCTGAACATCTTGAGCCTTCTGCCTTGACATGCTGCGTAACATGCGCCTGTTCAAGGTATAGGCCGTTGGGAATAACGCTGGCCCGTGCGGAGTTGATACTTTTTTCTCCTATACTGTATGGCTCCCTCTATGCGGTATACATGTCCCATACGGCATACATCCCTCTACTCGGTGAGAAGGTTCACCAGGCTCGATATTTGCTGCAGCAAGATATATCCCTCCCTTCTCTTGTCGAGAGGCGCACCCATCCGCTCCAACTCTAACCTGTCTGACAGGGTGCTGAGCAACAGCTTACACGACTGTATTCTCTCCTGATTTGTCTGCAAAGCGCGTTGGCGAGCACTTTCATCGAACAGAGCGAACGCGCTGAACAGCTGCTGCTTGCGAGTGTAGGGCTCGACGTAGAGGTTGGCAGGTTCTTCTGCGAATAGATCACCCGCGCCCGAGCCGAGTCCCTCAAGTATTTCGTCTGTACGGCAGAGGATGAGGGAGTGTCTCAGGTGTCAGGAAGTGCGGACTCACCGATGTCGCGCGGATTCGTCAACTCCGCTAATACTTGCTGTGCAAACTGGACTGTTCCGTGGTGGATTTCCACTGCTTTGGCCCATAGCATCGTCTTGGCTGCTTCTTGACATATGGGATATCCAGTCTGGAAAGCCAAGCCGATACACTCGGCGGCCTGCGAGCGTATCGAGGTGTCGTCATCATGCAGCAGCAGATCAGCAACGTTGAACAGCTGCTGAGGCATAGACTGCCGTAGGTGCCCCACAAGATGCCGGAACGCTAATACAGCGGCCTGCCGTGAATCTTCCGACTGCAGAAGCTCGGAGTTTAGTCAATCTCGGCGGTGCATCGCCGTCCAGACTTACTTTATCGTCCTGTCCTGCATCCTCGATAAGGCGCAACACCTTTGCTATGTCAGCGTTGGATAGTGCGGACTACGAGCACGTGAAACACATCGGATGAGCTGCGTATGACTTGTCATGCGTATCAAGACTTACTGCAACATCACCTAGTGCTGGTAGGAGCACGTTCCTAAGCGGCTCATTCATAGTGATGGTATAAGTATGATATAATTTCGTCCAGGTGTTGATGTCGACTGGCACGCTGTCGGACTCCACATCGACGGCAAGGAGGGTTTGCAGGGTAACCGAGGACAGAGACGAGACTCCGTTGTCCAGCAGATGGGCTTTGCTGGACGGATTGACCTCACTGTGATTCGCATTTGCAACACAGTCTTTCCGTGATGTCGCTGTCGGTCTCCCGAGAAGGTCCACCAGATAGGACAGCGAATCCCTGACGAGTGGCGGCCATCCATCCATTCCTTCTACCGAGAGGAAACGATTCTTGAACTCCTTCATGCCGCTGGCGATTTCTTGGTTTAGAGGCCGATACTCTAGAAAAGCCTCGAGAACCAGGATGAGCCCGTGGACTTCATTCAAGCCTGTGTACGCTTGAGCTTCAAGAGTGCGACAGAGTTGTTCTGCGATTGTGAGGATGTCGGTTCCGCTGGACAGGTTCGCTAATGCTTGAGCGGCAGCATGGCGGGCCTAGCGGATCACCTCAAGTAAGCGCAACTCATCTGCCCATGTCAGGCTACATCGTACCTTGATTTCTCGTTTCGCTAACAGCGGCTTTAGTTTCTGGGTCAACGATGTTGGCGCAACGGTCGGATTCGTAATCGAGGTCGTGTCTAAGCTTCGCAGAATAAGCAGAATGATGAAGGCGGCAGGACTCATGTCATCGACATTCTGTTGTTCAAACGATGTTAGCAGAGGCACCTGCGACAGCACGAAGATAGCACTAGGTACGAACGCGGGATCGTTCCAATATCATTTCGAAGTGACCCAAAGTTCGCGGATATAGCTTGATCCATTCATCCAGCGTCGGTCTTCTTGATGTTCGAAACTGCAAATCATTTAAAGATTTCCCGATGGCGCGGTTGGTCAGGTTCGCCGAAATAAGCAGAGCAGCATTCCGGACGCTCCAGCTGGAAGGGCGGGAGTTATCAGTATCTTCACTTGATTGAGGATTGATGCTGCTGTGACTTACTCTTCGGTCTGATAGGCATCCAGGGAGATAATGATACTCTCTTCGAAGTAGCGCTTGAAGAGATGGCTATGCCTGGCGTCGAGCAGCATCACACGGATCGAGTGCATTGCATGTATTTTTGATGGATTGCGCTCCGAATCTTTCACAATGGCGGCCAGGCGTATAAATGCCTCGTCGAAGAAGCCGATGTCGGCATGCACCAAGGCCAGAACGGCGTACGGCAAGGCCCCAGACCGACGTGTCGTCTCCGCATCACCTTCTGCAATGAAATCTAGTTGTTGCTGTAGCGAGAAACACGTTTCAGCACAATATGGACCGATGACAAATAAAGCAAACATACCTGGAGCCAAGCCTTTCGGAAATCACGCGGGATTGCCGGAGAGTGCAGGAACAATTCAAATGCGATGGCCATACTGGAGAATGTTCCCCTATGTCGAATGTGACGTAGCCATCGCATGTATAGATCTCCGGCTGATGACGCTAATTCCGGGGTGACGGCTCCGGCAGGCACTCTCGTGAACACCGTTGCCATCAGATCACTGAAATAGTTCAGGAAGCATTAGTCCCCAGCTACGTTAGAAAGTTAGTAACCCTCACCTCGCCTCCTTGATCGCCCTCCAGCAGTTAGATAGGATCGTAAGATGGACGTTGTCCGCCTTGCTGACTGTCGATTCTGCAAGTTGTTCTGTTCCGTCCACATTGCCCTCCAGAACGTCGTAAGCGCCAGCTATCTCGTGCTGATTATCATCGCCCTGTTGAGTAGCGATGATAGGCCGACAGATGTTCCAAATTCTTTCCACAGACTTCATTATTCGCGTAATGAAGTCGGTGTAATCGATCTGTTCCACAGTCCTGGTCCAGCACGACACGATCCGACTGCAGTGGCATGGATTAGCCTCAGTTCAACGATTGAGATTGGACTGGCTTACATCATAGCTAGGATTAGGCCATGTAAGGGTTCCTCGGCGAGTGTGGCGGAACCTGATATGCGTTCCAAGCGTTCCTCCAGTCGGCCGTAGATTGAAAATAACAGCTCCAGTTCAGGTGACGCTTCGATTTCTGGTTGTTGACAACCCTCGGCGTTGCCGCCCCGAAGGCTATGATAGAGGACCTGGATCAAAAGTCCTCCTGCTTCCGCATCCGTATTACGCGCTCCATTCAATCTGTCAAGAGCCGCTTCAAGGAGGGCCTCGTTTGATGATGAGTCCTCGAATCCCGGCAACGGGTACGGAGCGTGCTGGAGTCTGCAGAGCAAAGATAATCAGAATCCCGTAAGACGATCATCCAGATATTGACTCACAAATCAGCTGCCATATTTCGCACATCGGTGAAATTGCTGCCCAGACAAGCGATGAGGCATTCCACCCGCTCTTTCGTGAAGAGTTCAGGCCAGGTTACTTGATTTTTACCGGCCTTCTTCGGCGCCTTTCCCACGCCGAGATGTTCCTCCAGATACGACAGCATGGATAAAGCAGTGGTGATTCTAGCGTGGTACGTCGACATTGGCAAGAATATGCTTTTATCGATGAAGCGTTGTAGGAGGTGTTCCACGAAGTCGACCGTAGACCTCGCGTATTCGATGCAAGCTTGTCGTTTCTGTTCAAACGCCTCTTCTGCCTCTACATCTCCTTTTTTTGATACCGCCAGGGGTTTCTGACTTTGACGAATCGCAAAGTTGGCCGATGCGTATAGTCTTTCAACGAATCGGCCGAAAGAGGCCAAGTAGTCGTTACGGAACCTGAAGCAACGGCACCCATCAGCGACGCCGCAACTAGTCGCAAGCAAACTCACTCCATATTCGAAACCGCCATGTTATTGCTGAACCATCGGAACAGAAGCCCATCTTCACCCAAAGCAACCTGCTCTATCTGATCCGTCGGACTGGGGCACTGGCTCAATATGAACCAAGCGCCTAAGCGGATCTCGTCGTCGCCATGGTTGATAGCGCATTCGAGACTCGAAGGATCCAGTTCGGCCAGCTTGACTCCCGAAGTGACTACTCCGACTCTTGCGATCGCCGTCCATGCCGGTATATACGCGTATTTGTCGTCGGCTCTGTCCTCCGTCGGTATCCCTTCCCGTAAATCCTGCAGCACAGTCTTGGCAATGTCCGCCCTCTTCTCCAGTAGCAACGGTAGCAAATGGATCCCGATGGCAGATAGGTCGGATTTCGATAGCGCCCCTGGTTGGTACCATTGTTTGATAAATGTCGCAATCGCTTGATCGGTCGTCTGGAATCCGAGCGTTTCGATATACGCCTGATTTTGTATCAGAGCCGATATGAGCCGACCACGATATGAAGATTCCCCCGACACCGCAATGCCTCCTAGAACGTCCTCGATCAAAGTCGTCGGCAAGGTCTGAACCGGTACGAAACTCTGCATTGACCAGAGGATCAAGATCGCTGGTTTCGCTCCTGCTGCGCCGAGATGCCTGGTTGTCGAAACCTCGCCAACAACCTGCTCGACGAACGGCGTCGCAATTTTCTGAGCTTGTTCGTGTTGTTGTACTTTGGCCAGAGCGAGACACAGTGATGCGAAGAGTTGCAGTAGATCTTGAGATTTCGTCGAGAGGCTTTTATCGACGACGGTAGACATCCCTTCAACAATCGTCCGCGCTATTACTGCCGCTTGAGTTCCGGTGAAAGTGGACTGAACGAAATCGAGGGCGCCAGCTTGGACGTCAGGCGTTCCATTGTTGACGAAGGACGTGAGTCTCTTGATTGCGACGCCCGCCAAGTCCAACTTTTGTGCTTCGATAGCTGCAGGATTCCAGTTGGCAGGGGAGAACACGTCTTCTAGCAACCTGACACGTTCAAGGACGGTCAGCATTATTGTGTCTTGCGTTTATTGGGTAAAATAATGGCGACGAGACGAAACTCACGATGAAGACAGTAATGCAAGCGGAGCCGTTTTCGCTACCGCCTGACGATCTGCGCTGATCTGTCTCGCCATTTTCGCTGTATCGCACCGAATGAGTGCCGCAGAAGGTGTCATGGACCCTTGGGCGAGTCAAGTTGTGTGTTCACAAACACTACCTCGGAGCTACATCACAGTATTCATCTTCTCGATATTCACTTGAGTCGTTGCGTTGCGACAAGCTCTGAACATATATTCGCTTCCGCTTTCGATCACCAGGCTGTCTGTACAGTAATAACCACTGTATATACCAGCTGGAATGCGCAGGGATATTTGTGCCGAGCTTCCTATCAGCTGCATGACGGTCGACGACTCCCTCAGGCCTTATCGATGACAACTCTTCTTCGCAAACGTTCCACGTCCTCAGCTGGATCGATTGAGTATCGAGCGGCAGCGACGTCCAACAACTCGAGCTCGTCCGCCGGCAGGACGTACGGTCAACTCTCTCGCCGGCGGCCGAGCCAAAACTCGGCCAGGAAAGGTCACAGCTGAAGCCGAAATGGACAGTGCCGTCTCCGGATAGGCGTCATCGACGACCTCTTGTCCGCGAGGCTTCAGGGGTATGAAACTGGTTCGAACATAGGCGCAGACCGTGAGTGGTGTTCCTCGCCTTGGTCGTGTCCAGTTGTGGGACGCTTATGGGGGATGATCATGTCATAACCGCAGGGTATCATTCGTTCAGCCCCTTTCCGCGGCAGGTCCGGCAATTCGTCGAGTCATCGGCCAGATCGATGAAAACAAGAACGAATTTCCGGACGACGGTTATGGTGCATGTCCGACTTGCATGATCGTTCTCTCGCATAGAGGATCCGACATGGCACACATGAACGTGATGGTATTTCGTCTACAATGGTTCCGACATCTGCGTCTACAACTCGCCGTCGGCACTTGAAGCAAACTCGCCTCGATACCAAACATCACGGCATCCTTTCATACTGGCCTATCCTTTCCGGGAGACCGTCTCGCATTCGCTGATGCATCATCGCCTGCAGCTTGGCTAGGTTTTGCCACTTTCCGATATCAACGCTCAACGCCTTCTGCAAAAGCTGCACATCCCGTTCCGCCACGGCCGCTGCCTGCCGTACATCCGGCTGATGCGACTGTTGCAGTCGCTGGACTTCGCTGTGGAGGAAGTTGGCGACAATGGTGATGTTCATCAACACCCAGATGTCTGCAAAGGGTGGAGGAAGATGAAGGAGCGAAGCGAAGTGTTAGCAGGCGTGGAGGGGAATTTCGAGGTCAAGACTACGCACGTAAGTTTGCGTATTCCGAATCCGACAGGCTCCTGATCAAATCCACCACCCTCCTCGCCGATGCCACTGCGTTCTCGTACATACTAGGCTTGTACACGGCATACTCCTGGAAGAAATACATCTCGGCCGTCGCCAAATTCGCTCGGGCACATATCCACCATTGATCGACGCCCCAATTGGCAGGGACCAAGCTGAGCGGCGGCATATCACCAGCTTTGAACGCTTCAAGCGCGATCTGCAGGTCGTTCAGCGCTTGCGAGGTCATCGGTAGAGGCATCTCGACGAAGCCCGGTTGAAGAGACTCGTTCTGCCTTGTCCGCAGCGACCCGGGCCGATGGGGCAAGTCAGACAGACTGCGTCAAACATGATACACACCGGTGAGCCTTTCTCTACGCGCGAGAGGAAAGAAGTTGTCTTACCGTGATGCTTGGTTCAGTAGACAAAGACTTTTCAAGGCGAGAACTCGGGGTGTTTGCAACTGTACCAAACCGTTGGCAGGCGTGGGGTGTAATAATTCCCAAACACCGTCAACTTGGCGTTCGTCGACAGCGCCTCTATCGTAGTCGCTTCTTGGCCTAGGCCACGGCGTCTGGATCTCGCTGTCGTGAAGCGCAAGTGTCCATCCCCAATGGGAAGACATGCCCCAATCCAACTCTTTGACAGCCCAGAAAAGTTCGATGCGTTCCCACAACTGAAGGTTATCGGTCGGAGGTGGAATGATGACTGGTTTCGGGCGAGGTGTACGGCTCTGGGATAGGGCGGGCCTGGATTGAGACATCGATCTGTTGTCATTGTACGTTCGCCAAGAGCTGGCCGTTTGCCGCTGAGTCCGCGACGTCGAAAACTGATCATCTTGCACCATTCCAAAGTCTGTCGTCCCGAAACCCGAATTAATTGCAATCGAGGGCGTGCTGTGTTGCGGCGTATGCGAAGGGCCCGCGGTTCCGATGACTGGCGACGTAATCCGATGCAATCCACAAGCGACCACCAAACGCAGACAAATCGAGTGCCATGCCTCGAGCGATCTGCCTTGGCCGATCAGAAATCGACAAATGCCAGTACTCGCTTTCAGCAAGTCCAAAGGTCGATCGACTTTGTGCATGCCTTCCTGCAGAAGAGCCTGCGCTCGCTCGCAAAATGCATCTTGAAGATTTATGGCATGTTGAAGAAGCGAGTCGTCGGGAACCGGATAGGAGTGGGCGACCGATTTCGACCCGTATGGCATTGGCAAATTTTTCGATATCACACGGGACGCCTCGGCGAACAGGATGTAGAGTAGCGATGGATGCGGACGGGTAACTGCCGGCAACACGAGGGAATCCAAGAACCTTTCCGGATGAAGTGGGATGCACAAGTGATGCGCGTACGGCAGGACCAGGTACAGACTGTTGGCAAGAAACGATCACAAATTTCTTGTAAGCTTCCAACCGACTACGGACAAGATGTGGAATCACAGCTTACAGAGCATATTCCATAGCGCTACCAATGGCGACGTCGACTTGACCGTCAATAAAAGTCAAACCGCGAGATGCCAGAAACGTGGTGAGTTCGACCGCTTTGATAACGTCGTTGCCGTATTTGCTCATGATAGCAGCTGGTATTTCTGGATTCTGCAAATTGCTATCGATGCTACTTTCCCGTTGGCTAACGGCGGTTTCCGACAAGAAAGAGGACAGGGACGCCGGAAATCGACTCTTCACCTCCAACGGTGCCGATCGCGCTGGCTGTCGATACCCCGAACTGGACTCGGGAACGTCAGAGACGTAGTTATGCTGTGGCACGTAGCCATTGTACGTTGGCGCGTAATACGCTGGTTGACTGAATTGTGAAGTAGTTTGCGTGTTGGCAGGAACGTGATACGGGAGATTCATCGGCGGCGCAACAGCGTCCAGAATTGCAGCCGTGGACATGGGTTGGGGCGCAAACGAAGCCGTGTACGATTGCAGCGCATTGGAGTGGGAGTTTGCGGAAGACATGACGGCGTCGTATGAAGGCTGGCGGGTGAAACTTGGCACCGATGAGGAAGCTGTTGGCATACTGGATGGCAGCGGGGCGTTCATGCCGGCGCCAGTCGGCTGCAACATGGCTCCAGCTGATGCGAGGGACTCGGTCAGTCTTGTTCTTTGAAGTCCAGTACATTTGTGTGCTTACCGTTAATTCGTGCGGTCTGTATAGTTTCCAATTCGCGCGTCCGTTCCTCTATCTGCGCTTCAATCTGCTGTAGGCGTGTCTGTCGACGACGAATCTTTGGAATCTTCTTCGGCGGCTCTTCATACACACATTCGACCGGCTTCTTGCTGTTGGCGCAAACGGAACATGTCGGACGTTCGCCGGTACATTTCAGCTTTTTCGATCGACACCGAACGCAAGCCGTGCCGCGGCGAAGCGATTGTCGTTTCCTTCCATGGTCCGCCGAGCCCGCAGTGCCGCCTTCTTCCCGCGGGTCCTGTGGGGTCATTGTCATGTCGTTCCCGCCGTAGGATTCCGTCCTTGTCTCGTCATCCTCGTCGTCCATCTGATCTCCGCCAACACTGTCGTCATCCGACTGGTCTCCCCCTTCACCTGCCGCTTCATACTGCACATTCGTGTATCCTCCCCTCCAATCCCCCACGACTGGTTGACGGGAAGTAGCAGGATATCCAGCGCGTGCGCTTTCCGCTGAAGTCCGAGTGACGGGTGGCCGCGTTGCGGTTGAAGAACTTTCCGCGATCGGTCCATCAGTCGGGCCTCGGAAAAACGCTCGAAGGTGCGGATCCCGATCTTGTAGAGTCGGATCAATGTTGGTATTTGCTGATGAGCTTTCCGGTCGACCGCTGGGGAAAGCCGGAGCGGGATTGGTTGTGTTTGAACAGTTTCGAATATTGTTGTGCCCCGCTGATGAAGTATTCGAGGCTTGTCCAGGCTCCATGTTCGCATCAAACGCGGCCCCAGGAGAGGCAGTTGTTGCGTAGTATGGTGCGGAATGGCGATGTGAGAGTGATGGGCCTGGGATGCCTGGCGGGCGAGACTATCACGCGTCGGAGTCGAACCTTTAAAAACGTTGAAAGCGTGAGCATCGGAGAAGAAGAAAGAGAGGCTTGCGACCATTCTTGATCCTTCGACGATATATAGTATCGATAGGGGGGGAGGGAAGGTACTCACAACACAGCGATTCTTATGAAGACTCGGTTTGGTGTTCAACGTTATCCGCACTGTGCGGCTCGCAAAGTGTTGCCTGGCAATCACCGGGCGAGCAGCCGAGCCTTCGGCGCCGTTCGGGGGTCGACAAGTCGTTGGCGGAGCCGACAAGGTAGTCACTTCGGAGGGGCGGAGGGGTCAGGAATTGAGACGAACGGAGCAAATACGATATAGACACCGTCTTGATCCTCCTAACAGGGGATGTGCAACGTGTCCAGTCAACCTGCTATTAGAAGAGTCTGAACGTAGAGTTATACAATAGGGCACGAGCCCGCAAGAGCCCCGAAAACTCGGTGTCCGCTTTTGGTTCCGGCCTCGATCCTGGGACACATTCGGCAGGGGCCGAATGACGACGATAGGCATAAAATGTGCTTCATTTCGTTATGGTCTGCTATGTAGGTCTAGTAAGATGAATCAAGGGCCCCTGTTTCTTGTGGACGGTATACAAGACATCCTACAGGCCCACAAGCAGCTGTCGATTAGGTACATGCAGACCGAAGCCCAACGCGATCCCTAAAACGAGAACGGCCGCCCATATGTACAAATCCGCCTGCCAATTCTTGGACAGTCGCCTGCGCTCTCGCATGACAATGTCCCTGACTTCGTCAGCGGAATACGAAGCTTTCGATGTCGCCGCGTGGCCGTTCGCCGCTTTTGGGCGCGCGGCCTGACCTTCGTCGTCGATCCGTCCATAGGGGACCGGCGTAGTGGAACCAGAGACCGGCGCAAGGTTGGACAGACCCGGCAGGCCGTCCAGACTCATGCAGTTCTTCTGGTCCCAGTACTGCTGCAAGCCCTTGTCCTTCATGCGCGTTTCCAAGGCCTGCTTGTCGGCCGAATGCGCCCGTGCGTCCTTGAGCAGGTCGTCCATTGCCTTTTGCCTTTCCGCTATTGAGCCATTGGTCGTGATGACTTGCTGGTTTTCGTCGACTATGTCGTCGTAGGGAATGCCGAGGTCCAGGCATTCCCGCTTCCTGCCCCAGACGTCCAGCGTCGGGCGGTCTTTGACGTACTGGAAGAATGGAATTGAATAGCCGCAAGACTGGTGACTGAAGATCAGAGACTGGACCCTAGGGACTTCCGAGCATCAACTTACGCTGGCAACGCATTCAACTAGAAATATGGCCAAGGTGTTATCAGTTGCAACCTCGGTTCAAACAACCTCGATACATACTCTTCAATTCAATGATGGCGCGGCATCCCGACTTGATTCTCGGGTCTCCTGGTGGCAGGAACTAGAGAGCGGGATTTTGTTAGTCCCATGCCGCAGCGTCAGCATAGACACATGGCTTTACTTTTTCGAATTCCGGAGTTGTGCGCTCGTGCACAAGTCCTAGAAACGCGTCAACAATGATGTTCGAAGGACAACGGCAGACTCCAGTTCACCTGTTCCATACAGCCGACAAATCATCGGACCTCCATCGAGAGCCACAAACATGATAGTCAGTTTCCCATTCCCGGGTTCTCGTAGGTGAGATATCGTCTCGACACCTATATCGTAGCACGACCGGTTTGAGCGTTCGCGCTCGAGCACGCGACAAACAGGCACGCACCGCTTCCCGTCAGATCCTGATCTACAAGGCGGTCAGTCAGGACAACACGACGCCCGGCCAAGGCCTCACTCACACCACACGTTGTTCGCATTCACGACATTGAAAAGCCCCATCTCCTTTGGCGACGTGTTAACGAAGCCCCATTCATCGACGCGCCTCCCGGCAACGTTCCGTCGGTTATCTGGCACTCTTTCTCCTTCTTTCGAACGCAGGGCAGCTGTGGCCACGAAGAAGAGCTTCTGTTTCGGTATCCATTCCAGGAGTCGCGGAGGAATCTCGTCGTAGAACCTTGGATCAAGAGGTTGACGCGTATCAGTCCAGCGAAGAAGTAACGTGAATGCGCAAACTCACGCGCCCATATTCGCAGAGAAAGACTGTCGGGTGTGGTGTGTATCGGTGCAGATCGGGTCGAAGGGGGCCAAGGTATAGACAAATGCACAATTGCTGAGACTCGAGGTAGCGAGCGGGGCACTTGTAGAAGGCAGCAATCGAGTCGCGTGTTATCAAGTCAGAATCGGGGATGGCCGGACGGCTTCTGCCTACTCATCGTACTCTACTTCCAGGCAGTCAAACTGATGCAAGTCAAGCTCCAGATCGATTCGAGTCGAGCCCCCGGCTGTCATGCTCAGGTGCTCTAGAGATAGGACGGAGACCCTACTCGGCCGATACAAACACGCGCCAGGACCAATCCTAATATCGTCGCGATCGAACAGCGGGGGACCGCATACATTGCACCAGAATGCAGCATGTCCAGGTCAACCCGATGACCCGAACCAGTCCTTGTCTGTATCATTGGTGCTCATACCCAGAATAACAACACGTCTTACAACCCGTCCATAAAGGAGTGTGTAAATAGTAAATGAAAACTTGTGTCATCCCGTCCTGCCCAGCTCATGATCCGAATACCTCGATGACCTGTACTCAACAGTGTTTTCGGGTCGATCGAGGCGTCGTTATCGGACATGGGCAGAGGCAAAAGGAGATGGCGAGGACGTGAGGGCGGCCGAAACCCTCGGGATTTGTGTGGTGTTGTTGTAAAGCGGGTAGCGGAGCCAGAGTCAAAAAAGTGGCGAGAAATGAAAAATGTCAAGAGATATGGTGTCTTGGTCGTCGTTGCGTGTCGTTACGTCGGATAACAGGGAGTTATCGATTGCCAAACGCGATGTAGTGAGAGTTGTATTGTACTCTCAAACGGATGTGATGAGATCGAAACCACGTCGAGGGAGACCGAGTACGGATACACGGTCGGTACCCCGCCGAGTCGCTTATTGCTCCTCCATGGGCAACTCCTCGTCCTCGTACATGATGTCGTCTTCCGCGGAAGCGTTCTGGTACTGCTCGTACTCGGAGACCAAGTCTTGCAAGTTGGACTCGGCTTCGGTGAACTCGAGCTCGTCCATACCCTCGCCCGTGTACCAATGCAAGAAAGCCTTTCGCCTGAACATGGCGGAGAACTGATCGGCGACTCGCTTGAACAGGACCTGGATGGCGGTCGAGTTTCCGACGAAAGTGGCGGACATCTTGAGGCCTCGGGGAGGAATGTCACAGTGTGCGGACTGGATGTTGTTCGGGATCCATTCGACAAAGTACTGCGAGTTCTTGGTCTGCATGTTGTACATGGCCTCGTCGACCTCCTTCATGGAGATCTTTCCTCGCCAGTAGGCGGCGACGGTGAGGTATCGACCCTGTCGGGGATCGGTCGCGGCCATCATGTTCTTGGCGTCGAAGAGCTGGTTGACGAGCTCGGGAACGCTGACGGGTCGGTACTGCTGGGATTGACGAGCGGTCAAGGGAGCGAAACCAGCCATGAAGAAATGGAGACGAGGGAAGGGAACCATGTTGACGGCCAACTTTCGCAAGTCCTGTTGTCGAGGTGTCAGTGTGCGCGCGTTAGGTCTCGGCACTGCGCACTTACCGAGTTCAAGGAACCGGGGAATCGCAAAGAGGTGGTGACACCGCTCATGACGACGGAAACCAAGTGGTTCAAGTCACCGAAAGTGGGCTGGTTGATCTTCAAGGTCTTCATGCAGATGTCGTACAAGGCTTCGTTGTCGATACAGAACGTCTCGTCCGAGTTCTCGACAAGCTGGTGGATGGAGAGGGTGGCGTTGTAAGGCTCGACGACGGTGTCAGAGACCTGTAATAGGAATTGTATGAGCGTTGATCAAGTCTGCAAATCGTCTCGGCTCACCTTGGTGGAAGGAACAACGGAGAAAGTAGCCATCATTCGGTCGGGGAACTCCTCTCGGATCTTGGAGATCAAGAGCGTACCCATACCGGAACCGGTACCACCACCGAGCGAGTGGGTGATCTGGAAACCTTGGAGGCAGTCGACGGCTTCGGCTTCCTTTCGAACGACGTCGAGCACAGAGTCGACGAGTTCGGCACCTTCGGTGTAGTGACCCTTGGCCCAGTTGTTACCGGCACCGGACTGACCGAAGACGCTGCAATTGTGGATCAATACAGGTTGATGATTCGCCAAAGTCTGAAACTCACAAGTTGTCGGGCCTGAACAAGCTGCCCAAAGGACCAGCCTTGATGCTGTCCATGGTTCCGGGCTCCAAATCAACCAAGACGGCTCGGGGGACATACTTCTGTCCAGCGGCTTCGTTGAAGTAGACGTTGATTCGCTCCAACTGGGAGTCGGATGTACCCTTCCAGCTTCCGTCGGCCTGGATACCGTGTTCCTCGGACAAGACCTCCCAGAACTTGGCACCGATCTGGTTACCACATTGACCGGTTTGCAGGTGGACGATTTCTCTCATCTATGGGTGGACAAGGTGAGCATTTCGCCACGACAGGGGAATTCATAGCTCACTTTTGCTGTTGTTTGAAAAGTTGGTTAGTTGGTGTTGCTGCCTTTGCTTGCAGAGTTGCTGTGATCCCTACCGAGTGAAGGACCGACGTAACGACGAGAGACGGGAAAGACGGAGAAGGACAGGCGAGGGAAAAACGTCAAGAGGGGTGGATAGTGGATCAACCGCTCAACATGTTTTGATGGGAGAGAGGGCAAAGCAAAGCAAAGCTCGCGTCGGACGCGTTCACAATCGCGTTGTTTTGGAAAGGAGATCGAAATAAGGAAGTCCGGAAGTCCGGATGCCAGAGTTGGAATAGAGCTCAATAGTCAATAGTCTGGTCTGATTGACGTCACTTGGCCCGATCGAGGTTGTCACCCCGGGCAACGTTGCCATTGCTCTCAAGTCTGTCTCGAGGTTCATCAACACTTGTAACGTCTCCCTCAACAACTCCCGAGACTCACACATCACACACCATGTCGTCCTATGACCCACCCGCAGATGCCGCCGGCATCATCACCGAAGGCGAGATGAGACGGAGTATGCAGCTCGTCAGGCTGCAGATCGCGACGCCGCTCAGTCTGCTCATGACTATTGGAGCGAACCTCGTCTGCGCCCTGGCGATCAAGCCTGGACTTGGTGAGTCTGTCATATTCTTTGCGGTAGACGACATGAAACTGAAAACGTCTTGCAGCTGACATCAACAAGCAGTATCCGACCCGTGAATACCATCTCTTCACATATGTGATGCCGCCAGACTGATCGTTTTCCCACAGTGCTATCGCCAAACCCAATCATGATCGGAATTTACTGGATCCTGCTATACTCGTTGCAGATTGGACTGTGTTTGATCTTGGTCATGGCGCGAAAAGATGAGACCAAGGTGAGTGACTGTCCTTTGTATTTGGTTCGTTGAGGCGCTCGCCGGGAAGAGGGGACTTTGCTCGACCATCGAAACAAGGTCGTGAGACTGTACCATCGACTGACTATTGCTGCTTTCGACAGGCGACACTCGTACACGGCGTTGGTCTCCGGTTCGCTATTGCCAACTGGCTGCAAGCAGGATGGGCCGTCGCATGGGTAAGCTGGATGCTCTGCGTGAAAATGATATTTCCAAAGCTGACTATGCCTCGACCCGCAGACATTGAAGTTCTTCAAAGTGTCCGAGATTCTCATTCTGCTGAATGTTATCAACCTGTTAGTCACGCAAAGCATGGAACCCCACTCACCATTCAGACTGACTCTTTCTGTGTAAACAGTGCAAGCACCCAAATCACCCTTCTGTCCCACCGCCAATCGAGACGTCGACCGCTAGACTCGATCTTCATCCACGCCCCGATGACCATGTTCTTCGTCATCCTCTTCTGCCTCGACTGGCTACACAACGGCTTCATCGCGCTCAACTGGCTCTCCCTCATGGACCAGTCCAACCCGTACATGCACATGTGGAAGGCCGTTCTCGCCCTGTTCGCCGTCAACTTGCTCCTCGCCGTATGGATCGTCGTCCGGCTCGACGTCTACGCTTGTCTCGCGGCCGAATGGATCCTGCTCAGTATCTTGCTCAGCAGGCAGACGCACCCGACGGCGGAGACGGTTACCATTATCGTCCTTCTTGTTGCGCACCCCGTCGCGCTGATTGGCGCTCTGGCTTGGGCCAAGACAAAGGAGCGGGAAGGCAGGATCAGGTTGGAGGAGGAAGCGGAGGGAGGAGGGGCCTTGATCGAGGGTCGGGCTTAGGCCAAGTTGGGTTCGGAGTGAGTCAAGTCGAACGGATATTCAAGAGATGTACACGTAGGCCGTTTAGTCTCCTAATGCACACGGCAGCTTTGTTTGTACCATGTAGATTTCATACACTGTATAGCCAAGTCTCGCGCGAATAACGTATCACCTTGCGACACAGCACTCGTGCGTTGTGTGGTGTGACAAATGCGGACGTAAGACAAGGTCTGAATGCAAACAGCTCCCTCTTTACTCAAGAAGAGCGCATGGAAGATGTCGACATATCGAGCTGAACACTGGCCAACCGACCGCCCTGCGCACAGTCTTGGTAACTGACGGGCAGCTGGCAGCTGGGATCCTATGCGGGTCATACTCTCCCCCGGCGACCAGAGCTGCGACCAGTCACCCATTAACAGGCAAGCACACAACCAACGACCATCGATTGATTGGCTAATAAAGAGTCAAGTACCCCCCTCCCCTCACAAAAGAAGATTCTGTATCTGCGCAATCTGCGCGGTGTGGCGAAAAAAAGACTGGCGAAAAAAGCTGGCGGAATCAAGAATGAATCACATCCGGATATTCATCGACGCCACGAGGGCTGCAGATCTTCCGCGATCTCGCGGCTGATTTCGCTTGGATAACCTCACCGGCCAGGCAGCTGGCCAGGCTGGCTCAGGCAGCTGCTCAGGCTATTATCGCTGTGCTCTCCTTCCAGCTCTCCTTCCGGAGTCCTTCTGGAAAGTATTTGGGCAGCTCATCTGGCAGCTCTGTGCGCTAGAGCAGCTGCTAGAGCAGTGACTTTTCTCGGCCTCCCAGCAAGTCCTGCAGCAGTTGACACAAATATGCTCAATGGCCAGCCGACAGACTGCCAACACTCTCTCCACCTTTTTCACCTCTCCGTAGCGACTGTTTTGTTCAATGGCACGCGATGCCACATGTGCAGAATCAAAGCCGCTGCCACTCTTAATCATATGCGGAAGGACAGTCAGTCGCTACCTCAGACCAGATCTTGAGAGCTGTGAGTTCGGCCGTTTAGGAGCTATAAGGAAAGCAGCTGCAGCGGTGACTGTTGTGTATTATCGTTGTGATGCAACGACAGCTGCAACGACGCGCCTGGAGTCTAACGAACGGTTTGACGTGATTGTGCGACGCATACCTTTTCAGTCGCCTTCACCCCATCGTTCGAGCTTCCATGTTATGGCGACAGGCGCTCTGAGATTCGAACGCTACTGCTATAGCTGTATCTCGATATCTATGTCAGAGGTGGTCGAGGCCTCGAAACCAACTTCCTATACACCTAGCATTTGCATCCCTTTGATCCCTCCATCACTGGGTCGCAGAGCGCTCGGGTAGCTGCTCAGGTGGTGGCCCGGGACCCAGACGCCAGTGTGACGCCAGATATGAGCTGTCCGATGCCTCTCTGGCTCCTGTGCAGATGCAAGATGGTTCATTCGCTGTTCATTCTCTCAAGAAGTTTCAACAGCAGGGGAGCGATTGCTTGATTATTCAAGTTCACCGGCCGTCCAGATACGCCCGCCCGTGTACTGTAGCTTTGACCCATCGTTGGGTCCTAGACGATCAAATTCCCTCTCTACTAGAAGACGAGCTCCTAGAGCCTACCTTCTGCAATCTTCTCTGTAGGGTCATCAACTGGTGATAAGCTTAGTGATACTGACTGCGGAGAGCTCTGCGTAGGCCGATGTTGACATGTGTCTTCAGGTCGACTGGACTGTGAAAGCTACTGTGAATCTGTGATGCCTAAAGGCTGCCTAAAGACAGCTCTGGGGACGCATTGAGACCAGTTCTGACCAGTTTGACATGTGACACCAACCAGGTAGGCAACCTTTACAAGTAATTACAGCCCAGCTCTTTAACCTTGGTGCAATTCTCGGGTGCAGCAAGTGGTGAGGTGCAGTCTCGGGGGAGCTCTCGGGGGAGCTCTCGGGGGTCATTCCTAGTGCTTGTGTGCTTGTATACACATAGCGGTACCGTCGTAGCGGAGAATAAGTGGAGATCTATTGACGAGGTTGGGAAAGCTGATGTTGGAAACAAGTCAACGAGCGGGCAAGAAACTCGAGCGCAACTCGAGAGCGGGTTCAGAAAGGCGACCTGGCATGCGATCTTTCTCCGGACGCGGCTAGACTAGTTTGCCAACTACCGGAGGGGCAACATCGCCGGTTGGGCAGTTGTGCACGAGGGAAGGCTTAGCACACTCAGCTCCTGACTTTTTTTTTCATGCGGATGCAACACAGTCTGACGATTCAGATGACTGAGCTTCCGTTCGGCGGTGTGAGCCTTCCCTTTGGCACCAACCCTGTCGTCGCTATTCCCAGGTGGCCAGGCGTTGGGCCAGCTGTAGACACCTGACAACGAGCGATTTGTAGAGTGGTTCCCGTTGTTTCTGTAGTTTGCGTTGCGTCGTCGTTGTATTTGGTCATAATCCAGCAGTATTCGGTAACTTCACCGAAAACTACTCGCCCTGCGCTATCGCCTTTCGCCCTCTCCAGCCCCGCTCAACGAGCTCGTGCGATACCACAATCACACACTCGCAATAGGATCCAAGAAAAAAGAGACGCTAAACCTCCGGCGCCATTGCAACCCAGACTCTTTGCTGGTTCCGTTGCCAACTCATCATAGCAAGTCACCTATCCCCCGAAGCTGCGGCATACCTGAGGATATTCGACTCCCGACTTTTACCACCCGGCACTCCACTGCTGCTGGAGCCGAACACGCTGGAGCTCGACAATTGATATACCCTCTACCCCGCTGTCAGCCTCGTCCCCGACATTCATTCGATATCGATTCACTCACAACCACAACACCACACACAAACAACAACGCTCAAAAGCTGACTTTGGTCTGCAAACACAACCTACAACAACCTTCAACGACGTAACGGCCCGACAGAAGACGACCAGATCTCCTCTCCGTTACTTGATCGAACACTCAACTTGAAACGCTTCTCCCGACAATCAATCCGTCCGTTCGCCTGCCTTTCTGGGGTCTCAGCAAAACACGCCTGGATTCGTTCCCCGCATTATCCACGCGCGACGACGACTTTGCCACTTTTGGCCATCAGAACTATATCAACCTCGACGACTCCTGTCGACCTTGGAGACCATCCCTCGACCTATCAAACAGTCAGCAACACAATACCATGTCATCCGCGTTGCCCATTCGATCCTACGACCAGCCACCTCGACCGGGCAACAACACCAAGCCGCCGAGTGGTTTACGCCAGTCATACTCTCGACCTTCCATCTATCCCATCTCGCCACCCTCTTCCTCTACGGGATACGCCATCCAGATCCAGAAGAACAGCGCCGACCATGATCCCAACTTTACCTCGACCGGATCATACATCGGAGGAATTGCCATGGGCAACGGAAGTCCCATGTCCCTCGGCATGAGCTTTGGCGCCAACGGTGATCTCCTGCGTTCGTTCAAGGGTGGGATGAGCTTTCGACCGGGAAATGGAGGATTCGGAAGTTTCAGAGGTGGCGTAGGAAGTTTCATCAACAGCAGGATTCCAAGGGACGAGTAAGTCATTTTTGTGCAAACGACTCCTATCGGCGGAAGGCTGACAAGATTCGTTGAATAGATCCAGCGATCCGTTCTTGAACAGCGACAGCATGTCTGGCTCGCCCATGTCATTCTCCTCCATGCGAGGGTTAAACCATTCGTTCCGATCGCCCAGTGCATTGGGTCGTCCCGTTGCGTTGAGTTCAAGCCATCGAGCGTTCTCGAATTGGGCGAAAGAGCAGTTCGGAGTCGATAAGAAGGAAGCTGAATTCGTGAGTCTAGTTCGTGATCCGATGAGCGGGAACTCGCGTTGACCGCTATTTCTCGCTTCAGATGAAGGACTTTACGTGCTGCGGCGTCACTCATCATAGTCTGCATGAACTTTTGGAACACGTGAGTAGCACCCTTTGACGTGTCGAAGACGCCTTCTGAACTTCCTTTCGTCATCCAGTATGAAGAAGAGCACGTCTTGGTTGTTGGTGAAGGAGGCGATGGCGGTTTCCCCGTTGTGGCCGACTTCGACGACAATGATGTGGAAATGGATTCCTTCGACGATGAAGAGCCATCCTCCTCATCCGCGGCCTCGACAAGTACGAACTCTACGCAGACGTCACCTGCACTCAACCACGCCGTACCTGGCATGTTGCCCACCTTCACAAGAGGAAACGCCATGGCTGCCGGTATGAACCAGCTTGGGCTCGCTGACGTCAAGCGTCCCATTCTGCCAACACCGCCTGTTCGTATTTCAAGCCCGCGCGAGGAAAAGGAATCCGCATTCGACACCTTTCTGGTAACCTCTCCACCTGGATCGTCTTTCAACAACAAAGAAGGCGTATCCACCAGCTTTACCACGAAATCTGGTATCGACGGCAAAAAGGCCACATTGACCTACACAAAACGAACCTTGCCTGCCGCCTCCAGGTCAAAGGCTTCGACACAACTATCCAACGCGTTTGGCGCCAACGTACGTAACGCGGAAGTCAAGACGCCTATACCGAGAAATGAATTGGCCGTCCCGCCGTCGTTGTTGGAATTGCGCAGCAACAAGCCGGGGCAAGTGGTCGTTCCTCTTGTTCTCGACCCGAAAGGAAACGTCATTCAGCCTTCGCCTTCGGAACTCCAAAAAGCGGCATTGAACGCACCCGCTCCTGCGCAGGAGGAAGAAGAGGAAGAGCACGACGTGCCGGGCGAGCCGACGGATGCTACGCTTGCACCGTCTCAGTTCTCCGATTACCGCCCGTACCGATGCAACAAGCCAGGCTGCACAAAGGCTTACAAGCAGGCCAATGGTCTCAAGTATCATCAGTCCAAGGGCCAATGCAACTTTGAGGAAAACTACGCCATTGCCATGGACGGCCTGACCCTGGAGGAGGCTGAAGAAAAGCTCAAGCCTTTCCCTTGTGTTGTCGGCGATGGTTGCAAAAAGCGATACAAGCAGATGAACGGTCTCAAGGTGAGTTCTTGAATAACACAAATTGCAATTGAACGGAATTGACATTCTCTTCTTCAACAGTACCACTACCTGACTACGGGCGACCACGGAGCTATCGGTCTCGCCATGCTCAACAACGGTACGCATCCGGGACCGGTCAACGTGCCTCAGACGACTCGGCCGCGACCCACACATCCCGCTGCATCTCGTGCCGCCGCCATTGCTGCTGGAGCTCGTCCCGGTGGATGGCTGGACGACGCGATGCGAGCCCACGGCGGTCGACCGATCGGACTGCCGAGGGGTGGAAACGACATGCGAGGTCAAACCGGCGGTGATGCTGTCTTGTTTTCGACCGCAGACGAGTTCTTCCAGGCAGCTGGCTCGCGTCGACAATGATCTTCAACGCTTGATTCAACCCGTTTCCTACGCCTTTCGACTTTCGACTTCAAAGAGGAATGCTTTTCATTCGATGCGCCTTCAATTGGTTTCCATTTCTCCATGTTCTATAATCTCCTGTCTGTTTCTTCTGCTCGTCACTTCATGTTTTTTGTACAGGTATGTGTCGCTTTTGACACAAGTTGTACACGGTGTACGCCTCTTTTGGATAGTCCAACGCTTGCAGGCAGCGTTTTCTCGGAATCTTGTACGATCTATCTATGCTCACGTATTGCTCATGCTCACGACTTTTCTAAGCTTGTGTTGCCCCTACCCATGTGAGATCAACTGTCTGCCGGCATCGCAGCGTGAAGCATGCACGCCGCCCGCATCTTCCTCAGAGAGTCGTCCGCAGGGCTGGTATAGCTGCTGGTATGGATTCCTCGAATTTTCGAGTGTGGCGAGCGAGCGGACCGACAGCAAGCCCTACCCGCGTGAACCGCGCGAGTCAGTCACCTGAATCCGCTGAATCGCATTCAACCCCGCACTGACGATCATCTATAACTATAACTCTGCGGTCAGAGACATCTTCATTCTCCTCGTGTCAAACGCCTCTTTCTGAGTCCGACCTGCAACTTTCCCAATCAAGATGTACCTTCGACCAGTCCACACAGAACTCGACATTCCGACGCTTCGCGATTTCATCAAGCAAGTGCAATTAGGCGTGCTAATCACTGCCATCCCCTCCGCCGGCCCTCTCATACAGACAAGTCATATACCATGGACGCTGCATCTGGACGACGAGTCCTCGGAGACGGACCCCGGAATACTGCGAGGTCATATGGCCAAGCCCAATCCTCAAGCACAGCTGCTCGTCGATAATGCGCAGAAGGAGCAGGATTGGAACGTTGAGCAAGAGGTAATGGTCCTCTTCACCGGGGATGACCACTACATCTCCCCACAACACTACATCGATACCAAGCCGAAAACAGGTAAAGTAGTCCCGACATGGAACTACGCCTCGGTCGCCGCATACGGTAAAGCAAAAATCTACCACTCTTCCAATCCGGAAACTTCAACGTTTCTTCAATCCCAAATGGAGCTGCTCACCTCGCAATCAGAATCCCGAGAAAAGTATCTTCCCGGTCAGTGGGAAGTTTCCGATGCCCCCGAGCGGTACGTCAACCTCCTCAAGAAAGCTGTCATCGGCATCGAAATCCGCATAGAGAGACTCGAGGGAAAATTCAAGATGAGTCAGGAGCTTGGCGAGGGAGACCGTAAAGGTGTTGTGGAGGGGTTGGCAAAGGCTGGCGAGAAGGGCCAGACGGTCGCGGAGATGGTCGAGGAACGAGGCGGGTGCAAGAACGCATAGATCTTGTAAGTCCCATTTGACCTTGCTCTGTATCTTAATCTGATCCATGCTTTGTAGCTCTGGCCGCGTTTGATACCCGTCGAATCTGCGCGACTATCGATACATGGCGACGTGATCACCTGCGACGTGCCACACATGCGGACTGGAGACCGCCCGAGTTCGCAGGGCTCCTCCGACAGCTGCCCTGCCTTGAACACCCCTCCATTTTCAGCCGCAACAGACTTACAGTCGCAAACGCTTCAAGGTCGTTCTCAGCACTTCGTCATGAGCATCGACCCAGTCTAAGCGATCCTCTGTGTCCAGGAAGAATGGCAAATTTCTTGGTTGGATCGGCCGAGCACTTGCTTCGCAACGCCGTGGACGTCTCAACATGTCTCTCCTACGCAGAATCCGGGTTGGCGCAATGTCTAGGAGGTCCATGGGCAGGGCGGTTGAACTACATGACTTGTACCTATAGGCTGACGGATATGACTGTAGTCATGAATGTGCCTGCTTGTCATCTATATCATGATGCCCTGCACCTTCCTCACGTCTCTGTATCGTCAAAGTCGCGATGACCGGACCACGATGCTAGAGTTACGCAGTCATTGCGCTCTCTTCACTCTTTACGCCGCATGTTGCCCTGCACACTCGATGTGAAGCGAGATGCATGTTCAACTATAGTAACCTTCATCCGGGGGAGCAAATCTCGACCGTTCACTAATCATGATCCGAAAAGAGCAACCACATAGTATAAGTGGGGACTTAGCCCAGCACCGTCGGAAACTTGACGGAAGATACAACGTCTACAACGAAGACATGAACGATCATCTTCAGTACAACTCTCAAGTATTCGGATTATGCGGCGCGATTGGCAAACCAGCAAGATGGCCGTGCGAACTATTTATTGAGCGGCTATAGAGAAGCGCTTAGACCGGGGCTACCATGTGCATAATGCGTTCGATACTCACTTTAGGTGATACTTCAGCCCATTTGCTTGCTTGTAACTTTTCTTGCAGCCTTCAACCGGACACCTGTACTTCTTGAATCCCTCGGCGTCACGCCCATCGTCGCTGCTCTCGGCTTCACCGTTCTCCCTCGCGATCCGTTTGGCCTCTTTCCGTGCGGCTTTCCGTGCGGCTCGTTCAGCCTTTTGCGCATCGGTCAGGTGATGACCGCCTGAGCCACCGCTGCCGGTCGTCGCTTGGTTAAAGGCGGAAGATGGCTGTCCAAATAGCGGTTGGTTGTGCGCTGTGGCGTTTTGATTCCAATCGCTCCGCTGCACCTGTCCCTGTACTGCGCCACTATTCGCCATCGCCTGCTGTAATTCTGACGGTGATGGGCGAATAGCGTTCCCCGTGGGATCCAGCACGAGAGGGACAATTACTTGGCCCGCCTTGTTCGTCCGGAGTTCCAGTAACGCAGGCGGGACGGCTGTCATTGGAGGTGCTCTGAGTTCTGGATTACGAAGATTGGCGCCAAAGGCTTGTGACAGTTGAGCTGTACCGTGCACTCGGGAAGCGGATGGCAGACTTCGTTTTGCATAGGCGGACGCGGTCTTTTTGCGATCGGGACCGGACTGAGACTTGGAGCTGGATGATGCGGCTTGATTCCCATTGAATGTCGATCCTGACATGGGATTCACCAAGAAGGTATTGAAAGCAGATTCCTTTTCCCCTCGGAGACTGGTCGTGCTTCCCGACGGAGAAGGCAGAACAGGACGTTTCGAGTCCGCCAAGCCTAGCTGATTCATACCAGCGGTCGGTACGTTTCCGCGTTGAGCAGGCACGAGGCCAAGCAGCGTGTTGGCGAGCGCGGGAGACGTTTGTGTTGAAGTGGTGCTGTTCGAACCCGTAGAGGAAGAAGGGTGCTGCTCCGCGCCGTCAAACATGTCCATTTCGACATCGAAATCTGCGACGACCGGGAATCCGCCATCGCCTTCGCCGCCCTTGCCCGAGTTCATGACGTGTTCTTCCTCGTACTGTATCGAGAGGTTTAGACGCAATCTTTCCCTGTCCCGGATGCGATACTCACGTGTTCTAATAGCTCGTGAAGGCTGTGATGCACTGTACCACAGCACGAGAAGTCCTTCATCTAGCGCAAATGGTCAGCGAATAGGATCTTTTGGGCTGCCGTTTCACTCACAAACTCGGCTTCCTTCTTATCGACGCCGAACTGCTCTTTCGTCCAATTCGAGAACGCGCGATTATTGGAACTCAGAGGAATTGGACGCAAGGCGTTGGGCGATCGGTAGGAATTTAGACCTTTCATGGAGGAAAACGACATGGGCGATCCAGACATTCCGTCGCCGTTCAGAAAGGGGTCATTCGAGCTATCCGTACGTAAATCAGACTCCCGTCGAATGGTGCGACGACAAAAGAACTTACTCGTCTTTTGGTATCCGGTTGCCGATATAGCTGCCCATTCCGCCTCTGAAACTGCCAAACCCACCGTTTCCTTGACGATAGCTCATGCCCTTCCACGATCGCAGTAGATCGCCGTTCGCTCCAAAGCTCATCCCCAACGACATCGGACTCCCGTTGCCCATCCCTAATCCCGGCCCGATATACGATCCCGTCGATGTAAAGTGCGGATCATGGTCCGGACTCGTCTTTTGAATCGAAATCGCGTAGCCCGTCGAGGAAGATGGAGGTGATATCGGATACATCGAAGATCGAGAGAAGGACTGGCGCAATCCGGTTGGCTGTTTTGTTTGTGCACCTGGCTGTGGTGGTTGGTCTTCCGGACGGATGGGTAGTGCTGATGACATTGTGTCGTTTCGATGTTGGCGTGGAGACCTGGGAGACCCGAAGGTGATATATGGATGGACCGGCAATGACTGGAGCAACGATTTAGACGAGCGAGACCTGTGCATGTGCTGACTTGCGGTCGGAGGCTTGTCCCGCGAGACTCGTGGCTATTCAGAATTCCGGCTCCCATCCATGTCCGGCTTAGGTAAGAAAAGGTATAGAGATCATTTCTGGGTAATTTCGATCCGCTTTCGAGGAGTCAACCGTGAACCGTGAACCCCCATCATGCGCTCGAGTCTCGTGTACATTTCGTGCTTAACCTACTTTACCTTTCAAGGCTTGAAAGGACGGACTACCCTTCTCCCGGGAGGTGCAGTGAAAGGAGCACAGTATACGCCACACGCCGGACGGTTGGTTCCCGAGGTCCATCAGGCCGTTATGGACCCCGTTGGACGTGACGTCTTAATCTCGGATTCTCGGTACGGGATACATGCGCAACGATCTGCAGACGAAATTCCTGCGCGAGCGCGAGGAACCCGTAATATTTCAAGACTGCGTAGCCATGGACGCGGCGGATGACTCCGCCGACGTTATCGCGTCACAACCAGAAAGCGAGAACGTTGCTCAAAACCAGGAAAGCGAGAACCGCGTGGGCCCAAGGCCGATTCATGGGTACGTCTCTGGCTGGAAGGGGCTTCCTATGGCATCTCATACCGCGTCTAGACCAGCATACATCAATAGCAATAGCTGTTCCTCCCCCTTCGACTCCCAACTTTCCCCATATGCACGCCCATTCGTCCCTTCAGGCTTACAACTCGGGCTATCATATACTCCGATGTCAATCGTTTGGCCATCGCAAGCAGTCGGAGCCAACGATGTGAGTATCAATCGTCCGCGTAGCATTCTCATGGAATGTGTAGGCACAACGTCCAAACCTTCGGGTTCAACTGCAATCGGGCAAACCAGCGACTCAGGGAAGACTCGGCAGGAACACAATCCCGTCTGGCGTCCCCAACTGTTGAATAGCTTCGTACACCTCGGTCCCTACCTCGACTTGGAATCGGAACTTATGACATCAAGATCGTTGCCGCGAGGTATCTCCCGGTTGTCGCGCGATTCCACGGTCAACATGGCCTACCATTCCGAAGCGCAACAGCAGGATCGTCACTTGATACCAGGAGTCACTACGACTGTTGGGGAATACGCCACACCCAGGAAAGGAGGTGGTTGTGACCATCATAGTCGACAGTTGGAGGCCGGATTTGTCAAAAGCTTCAAGTGTTGCCAGCTTCGATTGAATGGTATGCACGAGCTGTTAGATCAGTGAGTTCCAAGTGCATGAGCTGCACCGATGAAGTAGAATCGCGGCTGATCCGAGTTGTCCAGATACGAGCGTCATCACATACATTCTGAGGACGGTGGGTACTGTAACACGCAAATGCGGCATCGCAACGCAGTAGCTGTACAGGGTGCAAATGGTGGAGATTTGTCGGCGTCACCGCCGTCACCGAATGCTGGGTTGAAGGCTCTGCATAGCAATTCAACGCTAACATTAGGCGCTGTCTTACCGGGATGGCCCACGGATAGCTCTGCTTTGGGTTGCGGTTATGGGAAATCCAGTCAGGGCGACGGCTTGTTCAACTTACGCTCGTCTGTGCCCGGCAACCTGGTGAATGAGCGTAGCGGCATACCACCGCAATGCATTCACCGCCTGAAACTGACAGAGACAATTCCTCCGCCGTTAATATTCGGCGTACCGATAGCAAAGGATCCAGCTTCAACCCAACATCTAGAATTCCCCCACAACCACAAGTGGGACGATGACGATGACGGCGCTGTGTGCGCCAAAGATCCCCCGCAGACTCTGCAAGGCGCAAAGACGCGAAAGACCGGTCGCGGGAAGAGGGTCCAGCACATCGCGAGGTCTGCAGACGAGAGTGGTGACGATGTGTGTGAAGCCGGGGAGCGAAAGCGGTACGCTTGTCCGGTCGAAGGGTGCAACAAGAGTTACAAGCAGGCCAATGGGCTAAAATATCATCTCAAGTGAGTCCATATCCCCCGAATCCCACATGAAAGTTGATCGTTCGTCCTTAGTCGCGCAGTCAACAAGTCACATGGGGAGATCTCTGGCATACCGTGAGCCTCGTATGACCATGTCGATTTGCACGAGCACAGTGCTTTGTTTTCGAAGGTTTCGACTGGTAGGATCTGTATGGTCGGGGCTGTCTGTCGGCCGTCATCTATAGTAATTGATTGAGCTGAGCACCTTGCGCGGTGCGGTCCCCTGCAAAGTGGTCACGTTACCATTCATGGTTATACCTTCCTCGCTGCCAAAACTTTGCGAACGACTTCGCGATTTCAGGAGATCAGAGCATCTATAGTCGCAAACGTTTTCAACTATTTTTTCTATAAGCACACCTTGCGGAGTCTTAACGCAGTAGTCAATGCTTGTAAAACCTTTGACTCAAGTCCGCTGCCGGCTTGTATCGTTCCTGCACCCTCGCCACAGATACGAGGTCGTTCTTCCGGTACCTCGACTACCATCACTTTCATACAATTCCACAAACAAGTACTCCAAAGGCATCCAGTTTCCATCGAAGTGCGCAGCTAGCAGATGTTGCATCGGGTAGCGATATGCTGTACGCGGTAATATGGAGAGGTCCTGTTCCACCTCTGGACCATGATCCTTGTCTGCACCCTCTTGTCAGCTATCAAAGGAGAACTCCTCGAGGAGAACCAAGCGCTTCGCGATAAAGCCAAAGGAGAGCGACGTTGCTTACTACATCCATGAAGGCTTTTATCACTCCTCATCGATATTTACGCCACATATCGCACAACATCTGGTGGCATCAAAGACCATGTCTGATGTGGAAAGCTTCTTACAAACACATGATCCATCTAGGCAATCATCTGGATATGGACCGCGGGACAGCAGGTTTAGTCATCAGGGAGCCAAGGATGGCAGCCGCGACAGCCATACAAGTGATACAACTAGCCAGCATACTCTGAAGCACGACCATGATCCACTAGACACCGAAGAGACTCACGGGTCTTCCGCCTCCAATGAGAAAATGCAGGAGAGCCAGAGCCAGAGGAGAGCCCGGTGGAGTGAAAAGGAAACGCTCTATCCGAAACCACCATTGTACAGTGTAGTTCCAGAAGACCCCAGAATCGGAGGTTCGACACAGATCACAGTGAAGGGGGTCGAATTAGGCAGATGGCTCAATTACATAGAAATTCGACTCACCTGTCATCAACTCGGCGCCCAGCATGGGGTTGGGCACCAACTAGCGACATTGATGATCTCCTTAGCTCGCCTGTTTTCTGTGACTCTCACTCAAGCGTTACAACCCGGAACCTCCTCCAATCATCCCGTCACGAGACTCTTTGGCGATATCGCCTTGGTGTTTTGGGTCTACGCCAGAGATCCCGCAAGGGAATACCATGGGGTGAAGCAAGAGCTAGATGGCATGCGCAAAGCAGTTCAGAATATATGCTCAAGCGAGGTTGCCGTTGTCCTTTCGCTTCTTGCGAAAGGCAGTTGTCCCAATGCTGGAGTGATAGAGAACACCAGTCTGGTTGAGGAAGACAACGCGCCGAGCGCAACTGGAGGAGACACTAGTACCCCTGAAACTCATTCCAAGCCTGGCGAGGAGTTCCAAGCGGCGAGGAACTTGCCCTCCGAAGCCTCCGGCAGTCTCATGACCCAAAAGTCGGTTCATCCGTTGCTCGATTTAAGCCGTATGTCGTCCGAGAATGATGATCGCAAGGAAGTCGCCTCTTGCACAACGTCGGTCACTTTGAACACAATGACAACGGAGGGTCCGACGGAGACAGTTTGGAATCAGTTTGCGGATTGGGATTGGAGTCTCAACCAACGAAAGTGGAAAGCCAAGGCCGCAGGGGAGCCCAAACTGTATGAAGTCTGGCCAGGATGGGTCCCCGGAACAAGAGGTAAAAGGGAAATCAGGATAAAGGGCCAAATCTTTCAGTATTGGGCGGATTGCATTGACACCAGGCACGAAGGCCAGGACCCTGCCCGACTGATTACTCAACTTTCGGCTCTGTTGGACTGCGCGAGGGATTCGGGACCGTATTATATTGATCAGCTCAGAGAGCGGAAGACCCCAACAGTGAGAGCCATGGCTGAACGCCGCTCCACATTCAACAAGGACGTAGCTTTGGCCGTCTGGATCGCCGCTATGGATAGTGAGACGGATTATTGGACCATGGTTGCATATCTCGAGTGGCTGAAAAAGAGAGCTTGCGGCCATGTGGGATTGCGACTTCCGCCGGTCCTGAGCGCGGGACCCACAGCTTCAATCTTGGAGAACTACCAGTCGACATCGGGTGCAGCTCTTACGGCGGAAGGAGACTCGACCGCGAGTCCACGGTCATCGCACTGTTCAGCTCCGACATTGGGGACGCAATGAGAAGTACGTGGCACAATCATAAGCGCCTCAGGGTTTTGCAAGAGAGGGGTAGACTGTAGCGAGGAGGACGATCAGACAGTATGCAAGATAGCTCAAGACGAGGTCACATGCCCGGAATGTGAGGGCAAACCTGCGAGGGTGGATTCAAGGGAAAGGACGATGTAGCACAAGCTAGAGAAGTCACATGTGTCGTCTCGTATGTATTAGGGAAGACTCTTGGTATGATTCAGTGCATTACCACGTATCGCTCAACGATGATTGCACTCGACATTTTAACCAGAAAGGGCATCGATTGCGCCTTTCAACGACATGGAGTTCCTCGCAAGTGTGACGACTGGATTGATATCTTATCTTCGTGTAGCGGTCCATCAAACTCTTCCACTGGCCACTGAGCGCGTATCAAGCTGCTCCCCATCGCTCTGTCGACCATCTCGCATGCATCGTCGAGCGGTGAAGGAGATAGTCGCGGAGTCGGCGACCTGCTTAGTTCGTGATTCTATATCATGGTGATACAGGTCGTATGCGATATGCGATCGAAACACTGGAACGCGACCCCGGAAATTTTGATAATATGCCTCTGCGCTTTCTCGCTGCGCCAGGATTACCCCGCTCAAACAGCCTAGGCGATTATACCCGACACCAAGCTCATCCCAATAGGATTCACGCAGGGACGATCAGCGTAGGGCGCCGCCCAAGACAAGGTTCGGTGTAGAGGATTGAACGAGTCAACTCGGTTGAGTTGCAACGACCCCTGGAACCCGGACGTCAGCTCGATAGGGGTTCCGCGCTCGATCGCCCACACGACCACCATGTCATCCGCGCTACCCATTCACTCGGATGACCAAACACCTCAACAAGGCGCCTTCTTCAAACCGCCCATCGGATTCCGAACGCAGTCGTTCTCTCGCTCGCCCATGTATCCGGTATCTCCACCTCCTGCGTCGACGGGATACGCCATCTCGATTCAAAACACGAGCGCCGATCATGACCCAAATTTCAGCTCGACTGGTTCGTACATCGGTCCGGGACTCGGGATGGGAAACGGAAGTCCTATGTCGCTGGGGATGAGCTTTGGTGCGAATGGGGACTTGTTGCGTTCGTTCAAGGGAGGGATGAGCTTCCGGCAGGGCAACGGAGGATTTGGAAGCCTGAGGGGCGCAGGAGGGAGTTTCGTTGGAAGCAAGATACCCAAAGACGAGTGAGCTATTTGACCCTTTCCTACCGTGCTGCAGCTAAACTGTACTCTGGAAGCTCGAGTGATCCTTTCCTGCACGGGGATACCATGTCTGGATCGCCAATGTCCTTCTCATCCATGCGCGGTCTCAACTCGTACAGATCACCTCCCGCCATTGGGCGCCCCTTACCTCTCAGTTCGAGCCATCGCGCGTTCTCGAATTGGACAAAAGAGCAGTTCGGAGTGGACAAGAAGGAAGCAGAGTTTGTGAGTCTTTGCCCTTTCAAGTGATCCAGTGCCGAGTTGAGTGTCCGCTGTAGATGAAGGACTTTTCCTGCTGTGGCACGGTCCATCATAGCCTCCATGAACTCTTGGAACACGTGAGTGTCCCGGATACGTTGTGATATGCATCATTTAAACCTTTGCTATTCAGTACGAAGAGGAACACGTCATGACCGCGGGAAAAGGCGGAGACGGTGATGGAGGATTTCCGGTCGTTGCCGACTTTGATGTGGAGATGGACATGTTTGAAGGTGAAGAGCCATCTTCATCGTCAACGGCTTCGACAAGCACAAGTACAAACTCTACACAGACGTCTCCGTCCCTCAACAACACTCTTCTCGGACTGCTGCCAACATACCCAAGAGGAAGCGGCGCGACTTCCGGCATGAAACAACTAAGCTCTGATGGTCTGCGCCCGATGTTACCACCATCGTCCGCCGGTATGAACAGCATCCGAGGGGAAAAGGAATCCGCATTCAACACTTTCTTGGTAACACCTCTCCCAGGATCGTTGTTCAATGGCGGGACTGCGCCATCGGGCTTTGCTGCGCCGTCCGGCGTAGATGGCAAAAGGCCGACGTCCGCATATGCAAAACGAACTTTGCCTGCGACATCTCGGGCAAAAGGTTCTGCTCAATTATCGCATGCTTTCGGTGCGAATGTGCGTAATCCGGCCATGCGACCTCCTCCGGTAACAGTAATGGCCGTTCCGCCGTCACTATTGGAGCTGCGCACAAACAAGGCGGGTCAAGTGATCGTTCCGCTTGTTCTCGATAACAAGGGAAATGCCATTCGACCTTCGCCATCGGAACTCCAGCAAGCGGCGTTGAATGCGCCACCATATATTCTGGGAGAGGATGATGAAGAGCATGACGTCGCTGGCGAACTTCCAGACGCTGCTTTGGCACCTTCTCCGTATTTCAAACACCGACCTTATCGTTGCAACAAGCCAGGATGCACCAAGACGTACAAGCAGGCCAATGGGCTCAAGTACCATCTCCTAAAGGGGCAATGCAACTTTGATCCGAATTACGTCAATAACATGGACCGTCTGGCGCTGGAGGATGTCGAGGATAAGCCAAAAGCATTTGCGTGTGTCGTCGGAAACGGCTGCAAGAAGAGGTATAAGCATATGACTGGTCTCAGGGTAGGTCTAGACACTGGGCGATGCGCCTTCAAATCATTTGCTAACCCTACTCTGTTCTCAGCAACATTACCTGTCTACAGGAGACCACGGCGCAATCGGTCTCGCCATGCTGAATGACGGCACTCATCCCGAAGTCATCGAAGACCCCGAACCCTCGCAAGCGCGGCCAGCAAACCCGGTAGCATCGCGCGTTCCGCCAAACCTCGCTGGCGGCCAGAACGGTGGTTGGCTGGACAATACTGTTCGACCACAAGGCACTCCTCCGATCGGGATGCCGCGTGGTGGGAATGACATGCGAGATCAGACGGGTGAAAATGCCGTCTTGTTCTCGACCGCCGACGAATACTTCCAGAATATTGTACCGCCACGGCAGCAGTAATCGCGGCTCTACATCTTTCACCGTCATCCGACTTTCGATTTTCGCTTCTATCAGAGAACTGCCGGTTCCAGCCGCACCCTTCAAGACCGTTGGATCCCTTGGCTTTCCATATTTCTACCTTGTTATAATGCTTTGTTGTCTAGGTCAGGCCTTTGTCTGTTTTGTATCGGTACGTGTCGTTTTTGAACTTCAGTTGTATGCGGTGTATTGATACCGATATCCGCAGATAGGATAAGCCGCACTCCCTGTATCTATATGTCAATGCTGTTGGATCACCATTCAATCCCAATGTCCAATACAATCGATAGCCACCTCCCCTTTCAAGCGGATCGTGCTGTAAGAAATTCCGCATAATGTTCTAACCCTCAGAGCTATCTCCCTTCACCCCGCCGTCAATGGTAATGTTGTTGCTGAAGAACCTGACAAAGCGCTGGACTACCATACATGGACAGCTACAATCAGCATGCAACAAAGGTAAGGAAGGTGTGTCGGTTTTGCTGATGCCTCGAGGATCGAGATCCCCCTTTTCGCGATCTCCTTTTCCATCGGAGCGGACTCGCGATTTTTGGGGATGCTCACTTGAGCGTGAAGTGCATCACGAGGAGTGCCGGCAGATGCGTCGAGGCGGATCAGAATCGCTGGAAGCTCCTCCCGATCGCTTCGTATCTGGCAATGGGTGAGCTGGACGATGGATATAAAAGCTCTTGCCGTTTTCGTTGCTCGGTTGATACTCTGTCTTCGCTACAGCATTCTTTTGGCCATGCTGCTCTGCGCTTCTCCTCCATCCATCGACGACATGTCACTCAACTACCACCATCGCCTCGTCGTCTGACTCGACCAGCTGACTCAACAACCCATAGTTACACAAGTCACACAGCTTTGTTTGTTGCACGACGTTCTACTCTCGCATTCGCATCCGCCACGATGACGCCACTCTTGCACCGTGCTTCTTTCCTCCCTCTGGGTGTTCCGCCTCTCGAAAAGCTGTGTTCGTGTTCGCGCTGGAATCTTGGGGATCGTACGATCTTGGGGGAAATGGGATATAAGCAAGAGGCATGAGCTTGATCCCCTGGAGGGGATGGTCGTTGCATCGAGTAGCAAGTCAATCAGCAACAGAATGGGGTATCGCGGTGAGCTTGTTCCAATGCGTCTCCCCTTCCTCTCCTCCCTTCAATGCAATCTACATCACTTGCAACACGCATCAATCGTCCTCGTGCCGTGGGTGGTAGGGTGGGGCATGAGGCGGCGTGTCTGTGGTGCTGTAACTCTTGCCTTTTTGCCTTTTCTAGCTAGCAAAGCTGATGATGACCCCCTCCCCTTGGATACTACTGATTGATTTGCACCCACCGCTCTATGCATTTGGCGGACAGGTCATTGATTCGATTGTAACGGCCTATGACATTCTCGGCCTTGATGCTAGTGCGTAAATCTGTCGCTATATCATGTTGTGTCGTGGTGTGAACGGGTGTGGGAGGGAAAGGAGGAATCGTAGAGGACAAGAAGTTGGAGGAGGCAGGATGGCGGTAGGATCAGGGTGGATGAGGTGAGTAAGCGAGAGCGACGAGGACTCGCACTGATTCCTTGTCTATCCCTCTCGCTTGAATCAGGTCGGGTGAATGGCGTGTTTGGCTGGGGCACTCCCTGTGTTGGTCGTTGGCTGGGGCACAACTCCTATCGGTCGTTGGCTGGGGCATTCCTCCGGTCGTTGGCTAGGGCACTTCCTTCATTGGTCGTCGTCCGGGGCACTTCCTTTCTTGGTCGTCGCCTAGGGTTCGCAACCCTCTTTATCTATAGGCACCGGTGTGAGTGGCGCCGTCATCCGGTCGCCTGGCTTGCTGTGGGATCTTTGCGCATAACCTCTGTGATGAAGCGCCAAACATGCGCATAACTGAGAGGACATCTAGCGCTGCCAACTTGTAGTATATAGCTTCGTGATATGCGAAACCTTCTCCCTCCTCCTCATGCATGGTCTTACCGTCTTCATATCACTCTGTAATCCTCTGCCTATCATACCTACGTCCGGCCATGAAACGTTCTTCATCCCTTCAATTCGGAAAAGACTATCCTCCGAACATCGTCCCACCTGACGTCCATGACAGCAAGTCGGGATATACCAAGCGTCACATGTATTCTGCATCATTTCGGCATATATCATGATCTAGTTATCTGTTACATTGAATCACTGTTGGTGAGAGGAGAGATGCTACAAACGGAAACCTAGCACCTCGAAACCGAGAATATCTATTTGGCGATATCATCACTCTTGACGGGATCACAACTCGGCGTCGTCATCGATCTGCGACGGCTTCAGCATACCGGGCACCCGCATCGCCGCTTCCTTCTCTTCCTTTTGTTTGATCTCAGCTTCGGCCTCCTTGTCGGCAATGTACAAGTCGGCGTTGTCGGTGGCTGAGAATTCCTTGATGGAGATCAAGAAGTCACGGAGGATCAACTTGAATCGCTCAAAGTCGTTGGAAGACTCTGCCATGAGCTGAACGAAAGAGTTGATTTGGGCACTGGAGAACAGATACAGGCTTAGTGACCAGTGCTTCTAATGGGAGAAATGTACTCACGGCTGCACGTGACCAAAGGCATTCTGCAATAGAGTTGCGATGTGTTGCTTCAAGAATAGCGGGTTCGTCATATTGGGATCTGTCACGGTGGCGGCATCCCACAACGGCGCGCCGACCTGATTCGTTTCCACCAAGTTGATCAATCGGCAGAGAAGCATGGCCTGCAGCTTGAAGCCTGGTGGGATGATAATGTCAGATCTGGGCAAGGTAATCGCTCGACCCTCACTCACCACTCTTGTGATCAGCGTCAGTCAGGACATAGAACACGTCTCCCAGCATGGGTAGCAAGTATTGTTGATAGAACGAGTTGGCGATGGCAGGCTCCGTCTTGGAGAAGTTTCGCAGGACCTCGACCGCCACTGCAAATTGGTCGAATTCAGCAACTGTCGACCATCAATGGCGGAATTTGCTTACGGTTCAGACCAATCTCCGCGATGTCTCGCATCGTATGCTTGATGGCCCAGATGATCGAGTCCATGAACAACTTGAATTGTGGTGGTGGCAGCTCGAGCAACGCTGCAAAGCATGAAGCATCGATGGCACGCATCATCTTGAAGAAGCCAACTCGGTGCTCGGGGTATTCTGCAAAGTCTTGGTTGATCATATTGAGAGTAGGCTCGAATACCGCGTCAAGGATGGGGCGGATTTGCGGAGTCAAGAGCGGCTGCAAGCAGGATGATCAGTCTATGCGGTGTGAATGCATCACAAAAGCACTTACTCCCAGAACACCAATGATCGTGGCCATCAAGTTCAACACCTCGGCATCTCGAGCGGCAGGCACGTTCCTCTGGTAGTCAACCAGCACCGCCTCCAGCAAGCCGGGAATGAGATTCGCGTTCGTACCCTCGAGGTCTTCCGCCCTCCTGATGTAGGTCTCGACCAGCTTGAGGATCTCCTTTTTGATCGTCCTCAGTGCTCGAACCTTGGGCGTCTTCGTGGCGATCAGACCTGAAGGACGTACGGATTAGCACATAATCAGAAGGTAATTTAGGAGGACATACCCTGAGTTGCGACAGCGTCACTGATCGTGTTACTGGCCGCTCCGTAAAGTCCCAACATGTCCAGCCATATACGGCCCAACTGCGGCAAGAAGAATGGCCCGATAGCGACACAGGCAGCAACGTTGGTCTTCAGAACGTTGGCAAGGATCTTGACGTTGTCAGCATTGTCCAGAACATCCACACCAGTCGCGGCCTGTTGCATGAGAGAGTCCCACTGGAAAGCGAAGACAGTGAGAGCGGTACTTCAACCGGCTTGTGTTCACTTACAGCATCATTCGGCAACTTCATCAACTGTTCAATCAAACGTTCCTGGACGGCCTTGTGGGGCTGCGCAGAGATCATGTAACCAACGGCCTCGTAAAAGGTGTGAACCTATCGTCATAAATGTCGTGAGTGATGTATCAAGTTCATCGATCAGTGACAACATACCTGTTGTGGCGAAAGGTCCTGAGTGATTCTGTGCAGATTGCGCAAGATCTCGTCGATGAAGGGTTCGGATTCGCCTGCTTGCTGCATAACAAAGTGTCGTCGACATTTTTGAGAGATCTTGATGAATGTGTCACATGCCATGTCTTGAACACCTGTGATGCGCAGTATGTGTCAGCCAATGTCAAACCTAGAAGCGTGATCCAACACTAACCTTCGTGCGTCTCGTGCATGAATTCGAAGAGTTTGTTCACCACAGTCTTCAAGAACTTCCAGTGCGCCTTCAAGAACCGAGGGTATTGACCGACGATGTACATGATGTCGGAAGCACAAACAGCCTTGTTGTCCTTGCCGCGCTTCATCTCCGTCAAGCCCAGCAGATCCTTGATGACGGTGACCAAGAACCGCTTCTCTACTTCTTCGCTCATCGCACCAGAGATCGAACCGATGGCCCAGCAAAGAGTGTTCAAGTTGTTCCAGCTCCATTCGCTACCGTCAATCTGCTTTGACAGTTTGCTCGTCATGATTGACTCGGTATCGGCGACATCCAAATGCGTCAGGTAGACCAGTACCGTTCGCATGCTCTTGTAGAGAACGATTGTATCGCTTTCCTTCATGAATTCACGAACGATTTCTCCCTCGTCATTTTCGACGATCAAGACCTGCGGAGCGGGATGAGCGCGGTTCAGACGGCAAAGACTACTGTTATGCTTACCTCTTCAGGCTTGACCATCTTCGAGATCATGACCATTCGCAGCTGCGACAAGATGTCCTTGTAGACGTTCTTTCGCAAGTTCTGTCCATTCATGCCGACATTTCCGATTCCGCCCATGCCAGATCCAGTGATATTCAACGCCATGAGTGGGTTGATATCGCCCATGATCGGCGCAAGCTGCGTTTCTTCGTAAAGTTCGGAGACAAGCTACAAGCGCAAAGCATGATCAGCACCGTCCCAGATAATCTGTCTCGCAGTCCTCACCTTTGTCCAGTACTCCAGGCAGATCTTGAAGATCTCTCGGTCATCAACGCCAGAAATCTTGACGAGATAGTAGTGTGCGTTCAGCAACAAGGGCTGCTGTTCCGGTGTTTCGATGAGTCGAAGGTGGACAGAGAGGAAGTTGGTCAGGAACATGGCCAAGTTCGAGATGAATTGCTGATCGTCATCGTCGGAGTCGTCGTAGGCCGCTCGAATATCTGGATTGCTCAAAGTCAGCGCTTTGTCAGGGTACAACGGTGAAGCGCTTACCTGTGCTGGGAGGGATCATGTTGTTGACCGCCGTCATGACAGCCGCAAACATGTTGACGAATTTTGCGTTGTAGTCTGCCGCAACATCCAGCTGCGCAATCTCGGCCAGACACTTCAAGGTCACATTCCTGAACTCTCGCACTTCGAGGAATCGGTTGGTCAAGTTGTCGATTAGCTGGGTCTCGAAGATGAATCCCAAAGGAATCCAGTTCAAGAACCTCAGCAACGTCTCCAAGGTTGCACGGATGAGTGTCGGCTTCTGCGCCTTCTCCAAGACTTCACTGCAGAGCTGGAAGATTTCACTGAATTCGCCGCACATCTGGTTCTTCAGGTTCTTGGTCTTTGCCTGTGTCATCTGTTCCGCCGAATAGTCGAAGATCTCTTCCGAGAGAAGCTTGAGGATGACCATGTTGTTCTCGCACAAGGAAAGATTGGTCTTGGATGATGCGACGATTTCGGGAATGAAGGTGGGCCAGTCGTGCGGCCATGCTTGTTTAAGGATCTGACAGCAAAGTCGTTAGCGTCTTTGAAAACGAAACGCTGCGCTCGACTCACCTGGACGAGAACCAGGTTCAACTTGTTGATGTATGCCTTTTCCTTCCTCATCCGCGTTTCGTCCGACGATACCTCAACCGTGGTCTGAACGATGAAATTTCGGATACCTGGACGATAATGACGTTGTCAACGATTGATCCTGCGGATCGAGGTATCCTACATACCTTGCTGTTGCTCGATAGGTAGTGCCTTCCATCTGGTCTGGATGAGTTTCTCGAGAATTTGCAAGGCCAGGTACTATAACAACGATACCAAATCAGCATCAACATTTCATGACGAATCTCACCAATCAACGAACCTTGCAGTTCATGTTGGATGATGTCTCGAGAATTGCCGGAACTCGCTGCCAAGCCTCGGGATTGTCCTGGAACTGTGTCAACACCTGTTGCGCCATTTGTTGCTGAAGAGCAGGAATGTGATCGTCAGTATCGGCGAAAGCACAGTTATGATGGGCATCTTCTCACCTCTGCTCCGACACCGGTGTAGAACGCTTGAACGACTCGGTCCAAAAGACTGGCGATCGAAAGTCATAAGCAAACGATAGGGGCATGAATGGAACAGGTATCTGTCGGCTCACCCGATATCCAGGTCTTGCGAAAAGTCGAGAACGGCCTGTTGTGCCAAGTGGTGAGTTAATCGGTCGTGACTGAAGACAGATGGGCAAAGCCATGATACGCACCTCCATGATGAAAACTTGCACTACTGCACTTTGCGTTTCCTATTCGGTGCGGCACTACTTCTGAAACGATGCGGTTCCATTAGCACCGACGGAGGGAGTTGTGATCAAGGAGCTTACAGTAGCAGGTAAATCTCCCTCTTGTCGAATGCTTCAAGCACGAACGAAGCAAACGTGTGCGGTGCAAATTCTGATCCTTCGGTATCGAAAAAGCCCGTGCGCTTTTCGTGGTGATGTCGGAGAATCAAGGGCGATTCCTTTGCGAGGTAGAGCAGCAGTAGGTCGATCTGGTAGCTGTGCTGTAGCCGTTGAGAGGGACAGGAGTATGGCAAGCGACAATAGAGCCTTGTCTATATGAACGAAAGTGATCGCTGCGCGGCGCTGATGGCTGGGGAATGCTTGAGTAATGAGTAAGTTAGATTTTCGGGCGCACCCTTTGATCTCGAGTTTCGCGAGTTCAAACATCTATTATCTCGGTCGTTGTCTGTCTGCAGGCGGCCAGAATCCATTGTCTATACCCTCCTTTGGCTCGGTGCACCCAGGTGGAAGACGAAGGTCAGGGAATTTGCCAGATACAACTCTGTAGACATGTCTTCCGCTGATTGTCAAGCTAATATGGCATATCCTCTCACTCAGGGTCCCGACCTTTTACAACCTATTATGCTGTCTGCTGGTGGTCCTACACCGAGTTCTCTTGCACATCCGGTCCAATCTCAAACTTGGCCGCAGTCTTGGCCTTGACTTCTTCCAGAGTAGCTCCAGGCATCAACTCCTTCAGCGTCATCTTTCCAGCTTTTCGGTCGATTTCAAAGACAGCCTGGGCATGACAGCGGTTCGATCAGCGCTCCGAACTAGGTCATGTGTATATTCCCCGAGAGTTCTACTCACCAGTTCCGTAATGATCATGCTGACACAACGAGAGCCGGTCAATGGCAAAGAGCACTTGTCGAGGATCTTGGGGTTGCCCTTCTTGTCGCAGTGATCGGTGGTAACGATGATCTTTGTCTCTTCTGGGTTCGAGACCAGATCCATGGCACCGCCCATACCTACAGCGACAGAGGTGTGAGTCGAGCGCAACCAAGCATGATTCCTTGCGCGACCTACCCTTGACAAGCTTTCCTGGAATGATCCAGTTGGCCAAATCACCGTTTGCGCCGACTTCCATAGCCTAGATGCACAGCCTAATGAGCCTTTTGGCCTCGATAGTATGCCTTCTTACTTACGCCCAGAACGGAAACATCGACGTGACCGCCTCGAATCATGGCGAAACTCTCGACACTGTCAAAGGTTGCGGCACCAGGCACCAATGTAACAGTCTCCTTTCCGGCATTGATGATATCGGCGTCCATCTGCTTTCGGGTCGGAAGAGGACCCATTCCGAGGATACCGTTTTCGGATTGCAGCCAGACGTTTCGTCCCTCGGGCAAAAACGAGGGGATCAATGTTGGCATACCGATACCGAGGTTGACGTAGAAGCCGTCTTGCAGCTCCTTGGCAGCTCGCTGGAGGGACGATGATTAGATATCTCCTGACGACCTCCTCGCATGTGCATACCTTGACAATCTGTTCTCGCTTAGCACGAGCTTCACCAGAGCCCAAGGACGCCTTGGTGTCGGTTCCAGGTTCAGGAGCCAACGTTTCGGTCTCAATCTCCTTGGGCGTGGTGGCCTTGACGATCCTGTCGACGTAGACACCGGGCAAGTGGATCTGCATCGGGTCCAGCGAGCCGATAGGCACAATTTCTTCAGCTTCAATGATCGTCAGTCGGGCGGATCGAGCCATGGCTCCGCTAAAGTTGTGAGCGGCGTATCGGAAGATGGCGTTTCCGGCTTCGTCGACCTTCCACGCTCGGATGAAGGCGACATCACCCTTGATAGCTTCCTCGAGCAAGTACTGCTTGCCCTTGAACTCTCGGACTTCTCGCTTTGGCGGGTAGACGACGGCCTTGCCGTCCGGTCCGTTTCGCATAGCCACGGTCCCGTACTGAACGGGAGTTCCGAAGCCGGTAGGTGTGTAGAATGCGGGGATACCTGCACCAGCAGCTCGGATTCGCTCTGCCAGAGTTCCCTGAGGCGTAAGCTCGAGGTCGATCTCCCCCTTGAGATATTTGGATTCGAAGAGCTTGTTGCCTCCGATGTAGGATGCGATCATCTTGGAGATTTGACCTGTGTGTAGCAGGAGACCGAGACCTCGTTCACCTGCGCCGGCATTGTTACTGACACCGGTGAGGTTGTTGATATCGCTTCGCTTTGAGAGTGCTTGGATGAGAGTGTTGGGCACGCCGCAGAGGCCGAAGCCTGAATTCAGGTTCTGGGTCAATTCCGCTTCATGCAAAGGAATGACCCAACGCTACATACCTCCGCTGAGCAGGATGTCACCGCTCTTGACGTCTTTGACAGCTTCAGCTGCGCTGTCGTAAACTTTATGGCTCTTCGGTGGGGTTCCGACGGATGCGTGAAATCGAGCTTGACCGAGAGCAGGCTTGACGTAGGTCGAAGTTGTTGGCACTCGTCGAGCAACGGTGGAAGCCGAGGTGCTCAATACCCTGGCGGTGGTCGACGTTGAGCGCAGAGCGCTGAGGCAAGCACGGTTCATCACGGATGGCATGGTGGTTTCTCAAGTAACAGTTGGTGACGATCGTCCTTCTGTGGAAGACGAGATGTTCAAAAGTCGTATACTTGTACCGTCGTTCGGGCCAGATCTCGTCGGAGGAGGTTACAGCCCACAGGATTCAGGAGAGATTCGTTGCTCTGTATCCGGTTATGTTCGGGTCGACCGGGGCCGCACTCCGACGACGCTTTATCGGATGCAATTCGAATCACGGGCGCACGGACGAGAGTTTCGCGAGCGCGGGGAAAGAATTGTCACGAGAGCGCAAACAATCTCCGCAGACTTCTCGAGCTGGTTTGACAAGCTGTTTGACAGCTTTGCTGAAATTTTGCAGCTGGTTCGACAAGCAGCTCGACAGATTCCACGGGCTGGACAAGACCTGTGAAGTACCACGAGACTTCATCTCTCAGGCAACATGCCGACCCGAGATCGCAGTTTTTGAGCCAACAATTTCGAGCATTCATGAACAACCTTGCCGAAATCTGGGTCGGCATCCAGGGCGGCATCGATAAAGCGCGATTTCTACCGGAGTCCCCGCATTTCGGTTGGGCACATGATAGTCTTCATGTTTTTTGGGCAGCCAATGAGACAGGCGGCGTTCAAGCAGAGCTGGTATATAGAGACTTGGCCACATACCTTCAGCCGAGTCCTGCCGTCCCCTCTCATAGCCCTCGCCCCTGAACTCTTCCTTCATCATGTTTATTCCCGTTTCAGCTGCACTCTTGGCCGGAGCCGCCCTGGTTTCTGGTAAGTAAGCGCCACCACAAGGCATGGCGGAACGCTCACCAACGTCCTTCAGCCCACACGGAACACAAGGCAGAGACTCCCGACCAGAAATACGCTCTGCAGAACCTCCAGCAAGCCGCCTACCTGTGCGCGCCTCAAATCGCCGTGTACAACGCTGAGCGTCAACGATCGTGGGCGCAACGCGCACTGTCGCATGCCCCCTGGGCCGACAAGAAGCTCTTCGTCGAAGGTGGCTGGGAGGACCTCGCTTCCAAGGTCAAGACGATCGAGGGACAGAACTTGGACGAGAACGATAAGCGAATCCTGGCCTGCAATGCCGTTTCGGGGAGCAAGATCAAGAACCACACCTGTATCCTCGCGCCCGAAGTAACGGAGGGTCCGTATTACCACACCGTTGGTCACCCGGTGAGGCACAACATGGCCGAGCTGGAACCTGGATTGCTCTTTGTGAGTCACTTAGCATTTCTACGACAATCGTCGGACGGGCTGACACGCTGCTTTCAGCTCATGAACATTGGTGTGATCGACGTCGAGACGTGCGAGCCGATCCCCAACATTCTCGTGGATATCTGGCACGCCAACGCCACGGGCCACTACGCCGGTCACCCCGACCCGGCACCTCACCTCGTCAACGAACAGCCCAAGACCGAGGGTCACCGAAAGGGTTTGCTGTCCGCTTTCCCGCGAACGAACGAGGAGGAGACGTGGTTGCGAGCGGCTCAGCCGACTGATGAGAATGGTGTGACAGAATTCACGTCGATCTTCCCTGGATACTGTAAGTAGTTTTTTGAATTGAGCGCTCTAGGACGCGAGCTCATCCTATCGTCCTTTGCAGACACTGGTCGAGCTACCCGTAAGCTACAATCCCGCATCATGCGCCTCGCAGCTCGCATAGCTAACCCTTGCGTTGCAGACATCCACGCTCGAATCCACCCCAAGTGGGACATGATGCCCAACGGCACCTTTATTTCCGGCCAGATGGCGCACACTGGTCAATTCTTCGTGCCAGATGACATCAACGTCCGAGTCGACAAGGTGAGCGCGCTCGACTCTTGTCCCCTGTGTGCCCGACTGACCATCAATCTCCCTCTAGCTCTGGCCATACGTCACCAACCCCATTAAGGACTTGCCCGGCCGAGGCAGGACCCGAAACTGGGTCGACTCGCTCAACATCTTCGAGGATTCTCAGGTTGGCGGCTACCAGTCCATGTTCGACATCCAGTTCCTCGGCGGTGTACTGGAGCAGGGTTTGATTGGCCACATTACCGTCGTCGTGAACAAGTCGGCTGATTACCAGACCGCTTGGTCGGTGAACCAGGGTGCCGAGAAGGTCCAGGCCAAGGTGCCGACGCCGGAGGCGCAGCCCAAGGTTGAGTTGTAAAGGAAGGGTCGATTGGGAATATCGCTGTATATGGATTGTATCAATGACATAGAGCATACCCAAATAAATGCCAAATCGTTATCGAGGATCGCGCGAGGTGTGCTCCGCAATGTATGGAGTGAGAAGTCTACTGTCCATTTAGTAACATGGTCGCATCAACGTTGCGAGAAACAAGAGGTACATGACACAGATCATGGAACTGAACTCAAAGGAATGCTCGTCACGTGACTGCCGAGCGATCTCCGACGAGCAGGACGCGTAGAACGTCGTTCAACATCGATTTCAGTCTCATCAGATAATCTATTGCCCTGCCTCAAGCATCTCACAAGCCCCTCAATCTAACCATGGCACGGGAAATCGAGCTCGACGAGCTATTCGCCTACCTGGATCAGCTGGAGCTGAACGAACGGCTTGAACAGGAACAGGTTGATGTTTCACTTGCTTTAGGACACCCTGTTGCAGACATCGACGCAGCTTCAGGAAACCAGAGTCTTCCTCGCAATATGGATTACTCTGGAATTGGTAATGAAAGGATCAGAGGGGTGGCACATAAGCAGGATGTGCAAGAGGAACATCAAGGAACGGGAAGTGCAGAGTCGACATCACCGTCGCCCCACGTAACGCCAGGTGGGTAGGCTTCTGAGATAACAATGACCAGTACTAAATCTGACTGGCGGCTTCGGCGAGCAGACTTTATGACACCGGATACCTCCTCTCCAAGTGCACAACCGCTGGAACGTGAAACGATTCCTTCCGACCCGACCTCTCCAAACACAACGCCACCGAAACGAAGAACGGTACAGTTCGATTCAGCTACGCCCTTGAAGACACCACAAAGAAGAGCGCCAAAGCTCGTCTTTACTCCCTTGCGAGCTACACAATTCATCAATGAAGGGAGAAGGGTCTCGAGTCCCCCTCAACCAGAGAAGCAGGTCCTTGAAGGGGTTGTGCTTTCCCCACCGGATAGATCCTTCTTGGGATCTTTCGTCTCTGTTGACGTCGAAGTACACCCGTCGACACCCTTTCTTGCGGACGGTGGAGCTGAAGTCTTCTCGGAACCAACCGAAAGCATCAACGAGTCCGCCATGTCCTCGACAGTGGATGTCCTCGACGACGTAGACGACGACGATGAACGAGGTTTTGACCCTGCATCACCTAGCCAACCGACACGCATACCAAGGAGACAGACCAAGAAGCGCATCGTCTACTCCTCGGACGAAGAATCAAGTCCGCCACCGATGCGTATTTCCAAACCATCGGCAGTCTCGCGAGAAGACCTCGAGGAGATCGAATATGTCGGAGAAACAGCAATCCCGGTAGAGCTTCACGAGACCGTTGTGGCCCCGACCACGCCTCCATTGAAGAATGTGAAACGCGGCCGAAAAGCAGCCGAAGGGGTATCTGTATTCATCGATGCCATGGCTCGAGCCGCAGGCAAAGACGAGGACGATGAGGATAGCGATGAAGCAGGCAGCCTGGACGACTTTATCGTTGACGACGATTATGTGGAATACGAAGACGCGGACGAGGAACAAGAGGGGAATGCATATGTTTTGACCTACTCGCCTACGACGCCGAAACTCCGCAGGGTGACTGCGCAGACGAAAAGCATCACAGTGGACCTAACAGAAACTTCGGACGAAGAGACCTCCGAACCGGCCATCCCTACCGCTTCAACGGGGACGAGAGTGAGACCGAAACCACGAGCGCGGCAACCTCCCGCCAAAGCTGTCCAGACGCCAAGCAAGAATCGCGCAGAGAAGAAGACTTGGAACGACAGCAAGCAGGCGTTAGCCCTGCAGATTATGGATGAACTCGATGAGTTGGTGTTTGAGCGAAAGTTGGTGGCAGAATGGAAGGTGGCACCGGTGTGGAATAACAAGCTGTTGACGACAGCAGGAAGAGCACATCACAAGAGGTCGGTTCACTTCTCTCCTCGAAGGGCAATCCGCGTTGCCGTCGTGCGGTAAGCTGACCCACTCATTGTCACCTAGGATCAGGCTTTCGGACGGTACTTGCAAGCACGAAGGGAGGATAGAGCTGTCGGAGAAAGTGATAGACGACGAAGGTACGCACGTCTGGCATGACCCAAGGATGTAGAACTAACACATTTGCGAACAGATAAATTGAAGAACACAGTAGCTCACGAGATGTGCCATCGTAAGCGATCTTGACTGCAGACGAGGTTCGAAATTAACCTGATTTCGATGGCAGTTGCGACCTGGATCATCTCTGGAGAAATGAAGAATCCTCACGGGGCAGTCTTCAAATCTTGGTGAGTTCATGCTCGACATGTTGTGCAACTCTCGGTTGACCCGATACCTGGCTTATTAGGGGCAAGAAAGTGATGAAGGCTAGGAAAGATATCACGGTCACAGTTGGTTTCACTCTCGCCTTTCTCGCCCTCCTCTCATAATAGTTCTGATCCTGTCCCTGCAGACAAAGCATTCCTACGAAATCGCATACAAGGTAAGGTGCTTTCTCAGTTCTGCAGATTGTCCCCGCTGATCTGTGATTCTCTTAGTATGAATGGGAGTGCACAACGGAAACTTGTGATGCAGTGTGAGTCGTGCGGTAGCTGGGCAACGAATTGTGGTCTCATAATCTTTCCCGTTTGTCAGATACCGTCGCCATTCGAAGTGTAGGTTTCGGACTGTCCTTCCAGAGCATAGCAAAGGCTAACTGTTGAGACCCGCAGCTATTGATCCAGAGAAACAGGCTTGTGGGAAATGTCGAGGAAGGCTGAGGCCATTGTTCAAGACTCGAGGCGCAGGTTCTGGCAGCACGCCCTTCCAAGGTATGTATCGACGTAATCTCGGCGGAAGCGATTTCACTGATTCCGATTTCGCGCAGATTTCCTCAAGCAAAACATGAAGCTCGCAAAAGCCGCCATGCCAAAAGCGACCCACGGAGAGGTCATGCGAGCGCTGTCCGAAAGATGGAAAGCCAGCGGTGGAGCGAAAACACCAGCGGAAATCCTGCAAACAGGAGAGGACCCTCTTGCAGTGCAACGTGCACATGCGGAGCACTGGCAGGTCTTGTCACTACAAATGCAGGCACTTTCGATATCTTGATGTCTTCAATGTTGTACAACTAGTGGCCTTCCTATGCCCAGGTCTACTGCTTCAAAGCCGCAGTCGGCTCATAGTCTTTGTAGAACTTGAAAGGTCGACGTTCCTTGTGGGAGACCATTGGCTCCAGCGCCTCGTCGTACCAGCTCGTGAGAGACTGATAAGCTTCAGATTCCACAACAGACGGGTCCGAGAATTCTATTCGAATGGCATGTCAGTCTGAGGTGATGTCCTCTCGTAAGACGACATCGAACTTACCGGCAACCTCAAGCACTGCTCCCACGTCTGTGTTATCGTCAGGCTTGACGCTAAGACCGTTCCTACCACAGTCAACGGCTGCGAACGTCCTGACTCGGATGAAGCCAGGAAGGGCCGAGTATCGGTGCTCCGCTGACGCCACCAGCGCGTCGAATTCGGATTTCGAGGCCGATTTGGAGGGCGTAAGCTCCGTGTACACGACAAGGGCAGGAGGCTCAGACTTGGCAGCGGGGTTTGCAGAAGGGTCTGAAGTCAACTTGTAGATCTGACAAGAGAGTTTCAGCCATGAACGAGTGTTAGGGTAATTCATTAGACGAACCCTTCTGTCCAAAAGATTGAGTCTTTTCACAAGATCAGCCTCTCGAGGACTCCTGTTCGCTCGCAGCTTGGTGTATTCATCTCTGCCGAAGACCGTGTTGTCGCTGATGGTGTACATCGCAGCCCATTGAGGTTGTTTGCCATCAGCAGCTTCGAATCGAGTTGCGGTAAGAAAGGTCGAGAGGGTGGAAGTCCTCAGCGGAATGTGTTCTTCCCCGTACCATTCTGTTCCCGGTTCTTGGTTTCAGACTAGACCTAGGTGAGTCGGAGCTGGGCTTACCATGGAACTCGGCCTCTGTGACCTTGTCACCGAGGTCCATGAATACCAAGAGCAAACCGGGTCCTGCTTCGAAAGTCATGTTTGGGGTTGTGGGAAGCGTATGAATCGGTCGTCAGGAGCTGTTTGGGTGTTATTCGAGGTGTGGATGAGAACAGTAGCTGTGTGATATGGACCTGACGGTGACGACGAAGAGCGGTGTCTGGAAGGTGGATTCCGCTTTGCAATTCCATGTCCCAGCTGCTTTCGTCATGTCGCTTCGGAAACAGTAATGCCGAGCTCCGAAAGACGGGCGGATCAAATGCGGGGCTTGTCGATTCTTGCTTGATTTCGGACCAGCGTCAATAGCTCGCTCAACTTGCTTGTTTATACGGATATCCTGTTGCTGCTACGAGGGTGTGGACGTCCACCTCAAGATCTACAGGACGACCGTGGCGCGAGTTTTCTCCGACTGACGGTTTCTCCAATATCACGTACCGTGAGCTAGTCGTGAGCTCTACTGCGTCCAGGCAGTACTAGTGCTCTAAATTTCATTGGTACACGACGACGATCATCCACACCAAAAGCCTGACCATATCTGAGAGCTGAAATGTTCAACGGAAGCCCATGATTCAGGGTTGTCGAACACTGCACACGCGATGCCAAGTATTACAGGAAACGCTGACAAATTACAAGAGACAGTCCATCACAACCCCGCGGACAGCAATTGCTATTCCGACCGCTATTCCGGCCATACTCAATCCACCTTGTCCACTACGACCATATCGTCATCTGCCTGTACCGAAGTCTCTTCCGAGTCTTGTGCACCGACTTCAACGAAATTATCGGCGGTACTGTTGGTTCGAGAGGAGCTAGGCCGTGCGACCGGTGCCGGCTGCGCTTTGCCAAGCGAGGTCCAATTCACATGGGTCCAGCTGCTGCCCGCGTTCCCATTGTCAGTCCCAGTCGAGTCCGTAGGGTTCCATGCAATCGGCTCCTCGTTCAAGAGAGATCCATCGAAAGTGGGACCATCGCCGAATCCAGAATCCGGGCTGTCGGTTCTCGAAAGGACGGATTGGTAGGCGGGAGGCATATCGTCGTCTTTCATATCTTGCTCGATTTCCTGCGCGAGCGAATTCAAAGATTCATCGTGTTTGTCGTAAAGAATATCGTCCACTTCGTCTATGCGTGCTTCTTTTTCGTTGCTTCCGTTCATATCGTCGCCAATCGCAATCCCGGAATCCGACGCAGATGTGCTTTTGGTGCCGGCGTCGGTTCCTCCCAGAACGTAACTATTTGGCAGGAGAGATGCGTTTGACCTGTGCGAAAGCGCCGCCTGAGGTCGGCCGTCAGCAATCTACCCTTTTGACAGCCGCTATATAGAAGCGTGATCGAATTGGACTTACGTCTATCTTTTGTTTCGTCACACCGCCGATAGGTCTGGTTGTCCGTCTTCGATAGAAGAGCAGATATGCGGCAGAGCTCTGTAGGCGGACAAGAATAGATTAGTCGGTGAACAGCCTTGAACGCCATAGTCACGAACCTTGATATCGCTTTCACCGGCAGCGGGACTGACATGGCTGTCGTCGAACTTGTACCACTTTCCATCCTGCATGTTCTTGCACGTAGCAGTGTAGTGACCGCCCCCCATGCCTCCGTAATGATTGTCGACAGCATCTGCAAAAGAAGATCAATGCCTTGAGAGACGCGGAAGAAGGACGGAAGGCTTACAAAGATCATACACCAGCGGCTCCAAATTGCCATCGATGCCGTGCTCCTCGAGATGCTTGCCTTTGGCGACCAGCGTTCGGGCTACCTTCCTCTCGTCACACCTCTCTTCCATATCCAGACCATCTATCGGGAAGTCGACAAATTCGTCGATCTATGACAAGGATTATTAGGAAACGGTACATGGCACCCGCTTGAGAACGCACCTTCCTGTACGAGCCGGCGGAGCCGAATCGCTTCATGCAGATGACGAGGATGTCTGGCAGCTGGTAAATTTCCATCTGCTTTGAGGCGGGCTGGTGTTTCTTGCACTATGAGACTACCCGTCAGACTGGAAACAGCAGGCGACGCATGAGCATACGTACGTTGGAGCAGTACCACAGATCGTTCTCTCCCAAGGTCTCGATCCTCTCGAATTCGTCAAGACAATCATCCAGTGAAATACCTCGCTTCTTGCGCTCCAGGAACTTCTTCTCTTCGACTTTGATGGCCGGATCCACGACAGATACGTATGCATCTTCCGTCGAGTATCGGCCCCGATAGCTGGTATTGAAGAAATGTCGGGCTTCCTTGGCCTCCCATTCGCAAAAGATCGCGTCTCCCTGCTTGAGAATGACGTCAGGTCCAGCCTCGTCTTCATCGTCAGATCCCGGTCGGGAGAAATTCTTTTGGATAGCCGAGGTGACTTGGCTGAGCATGCTGCGTTTCTGGTGTCGCCGTTCCTCTAGAGTATGCGTCCTCTTCGGGGTGCCCTTGAAGATCACGCTCTTTTGGTCCGAATCTCCTGCACCCGCCGATGCAAACATGAGCTTGAACAGATCGTGCCGGAGTCGCTTCGATTCTCCGGGGTGAGAGGACGCCGCTGTCTGACTCTCGACCGGACCCTTCGAAGATAAGTCCTCGGGGTTTTCGTTTTCAGCGATATGGAGACCAGTAACGTCTTCCACAACACCTTCTGCCAGCTGATCGTCTGCAGACGATTCTACGGGGGAAGCAACCCATAGCGCATCCTCTGCTTCGTGATCGACCGAGTTGGCGTATCGTGTCATGACGGCGTCCCAGATCGCTTCCGGATTCGACACTTGACTTTTGCTGATGGCGATGAAGAAGGGAGAGCCGAATCCCATCAACTGTTGGCTGTTGTAGCTTTCAGACGATTTCCTCATAGAGTAGACCGGAATCACAAGCGTTTTGCTCATGTTGGCAGTAATGCCGCGTTGAGTTTGAACCACTTCGGTCGGCAACTCGTGCATGACTATGATGTCGTCTCGTCGGGCATCTACTACCCGATGGTCATCCAGCCAGAACTGATAGATGTTTGACTTGAATTCGTCAATAGCGAGAAGCTGTGACATATCGATTAGCCTGAGCAGGCCAGGATTGAGCGCTGTTTCTGCTTACATGGGTAGGGGGCATGCTCAGAATGTCCCCGATTTTCTGTTTCAAATCCGCAAAAGTCGTTGTCGAGGTGTATTGGACTTGAACCTAAAAGCGAAGTTCTTCAGCTAAAACGGTAATTCACTGGTCAAATGGACATACAGCGATTCGTTGAGCACTGGGATCTAGCGGAACGACGTAAACCACTCTGCTGAAGGTCTTTTGCTGGGGAATGGGAACAGTCAAGTACATGAACTGCAGACATGTTGTCAGTAAGCATGTCTAGCGCATCGACAACCAAAACATACGGGATCAAGCGTAATCGATTTCTGAAAGAGAAGCTGGTGTTAACGCTGAAGGCATTTTGATATGTTTCCGTAAATCTTACCTTTTTGCAGTCTGGGCAGACCAATGTACTCTTCAGTTGACCCTGGAAGAGATCAACGATCGCACTGTCGTTTCTCTGCTTGTAGCCGTCCCAGCACTCCTTGGCAAACAACGCCAGTTCCTCCTCCCCTCCGCCGTCTTTCCAATCTGGCTTCTCGATGTAGGGCTTTTGGTAGATTCGGTTGAGATCCTCGTGCAAGCCGTCCAACAAGAATGCGATAAGCTCTTGCGTATCCTGCTGTCCGTATCCAGCGAACGAATGGTTGAACCGCCCAATCATGGACTTGAACTCTCGCGGAACGACGGAGTTGCCATACGAGTAGAAAGATCGACTGCTTGATCCCTCGGATGCGCCGACCTGGTCCCAGATACTCTCGATAAGAGCGCCAAACTTGTCGGCTACTTGACCCTTCATGCCGAGGGGATTGCTCCTGTTGATTTCCTGTTTGTAGGCGCCAGAGGTGAAGTACAAGCTGAGCTCGGGTGTGTTGGACAAGCACTGCAGACCACTGTTCATAAAACATGTGTTTCCGAGATTTTGGAGACCTCGTAGACCCCGAATACCGGCCCGCTTGTTTTCTGGTGATGCCTTGGATCGGGTCACGATAGAGTCCGTGTTGGACCCGGACCCAGTGTATCGAGGCTGAGTGCTGAATAACGGGGCTGCCGCCGGCGGCTGCAGTTTCTCGACCGCCTTGCCGTCTTCGTTGACCATCACGCTCCACACAGGTTTGCCGTCCACGATTTCCGCAATTTCGACCGCAAAGACATCCCCGTTCAGGACAGCTTCGTCCGTCAGCAAATTGTTGGATTTCGAGTCGACGCCCTCCCATTCGAACTTGTGGACGAGGTCGCCGCCAAGAACCGAGATCAAGTGGGAAGGCAGCATCCGACCAGTAGAGACTGGTTGAGATGATGGTGTTTCACCTGTTGCCGTCGTCGTCTTGTTCTGGCCTTCTGCGAGCTTTTTCGGACTGACGTCAAGCTTCCACAGCCGACTGGGTGGCTTGCCACCTTGCGCAATGGCAAAGTGATGATCGTCCGGCATGAACATTTTTCGGATTTTCGCATGCAGAATGGTGAGTTTAGTGCTGAGCGAGAATGCTGCACGGAAGGGCAGCTCCGACTTCTTCGGCGTGTCGCTTTCCGTTGCAGGTTCGGTGGAGGTTGACGGCTTGACGCGATGGACGACAAAGTTGGGCGGGTTGAGCTCGATTTGAACGACCAGTTCATCCGGGATCAACCGTGTCTCCCGTTGAATTCCGGAAGGAGGCTTTGCATCCCCATACCAAGCGGTAATCTTCTTCCACCCCGCTTCCTCGACGTAGACCATATCCCCACCATTCCCGATGTCGCTCGAATCGTCATCACGTTTCCCCTTGCTTCCCCCTGCCAGCGGATCATTCTCCTGCCATTCTCGCAAACCATCCTTGATCCGCCAGAATGCTTCGTGTCCAGGCGCCGGCGTTGTTCCGGCAAGAAGGCCCGTCCCGCCGTAGCTTTCCAGATCGATCAACGGGATGAGTGTCGGTGAAGGTATGGCGTCCGTTTCCTTGTTAAAGGTCTTGTGTAATTGGGGAAGATGGGGGTACTCTTCGGGGTGCGCGAGGTGGAGGAGCAGTAGCCACCAAGATGCGGGCAAGATGTACCATTTTTGATTGAGCTTGAACTCGGCGTTGATGGCAGCTGAATGACCAATAACAGAAGAAGATCAGATACGCCAAATAGCACCCACAGGTTGACCCTTACCTCGAACAGCAGTGACTTGATCCTGCAGTGATGGCCTGTCTGAGGGCTTCATTCCCTTGTTGATTACAGGTTGAGCTGATACGGCCTCTGCCGTCTCCTGTTTCACCTCATTCTGCGCCGGCGCCACGACATCTGTCATCTCCGCATCTACCGTTTCCGTACTATCCGTAGGGTAGATGACTTCCGACAACTTCGTGGTATTGCCAGCTGCTGCAGGTGCGGCCGACGTGCTCGACTGACCACTCGTGACGTTGACGACAGGAGACTCTCCTCGACTGCTGAGGTGTTCTTCAGACATTGCTCGTTTCGGTTTTGAGCCCTCGATGACGGCGGGTGGAAGTGAAGTCGGGGGCGTAGATGGGTTTACGACGGGGCCTAGAGCTGGCGGACTGAAAGAGGGAGAGACGGTTGAATCCGCTGCTACCACTGGAGAGTCGACTCGCGGTCTTTTGTTGTTTTCGTTGAAAACGGGAGAGAGGTGGTGTTGGTGGCGGGACGATTGTTCCTGTGTGTCGACGTCCTCACTCGAAGATGCCGGCGGCGGTGGAAGGGGTATGCTGTTCTGCGTGTCGGTGCGTTCGTTTTCCTCGTTCTGAGACGGTATCGTCTGCATTGATGACCGTTTTCCGGATGTACGCCAGCCCGCCTAGAGTGATACTGCGTTGAACACAAGATGGCAGGACTAATCTGGCGCAGGGTCGAGGAAGGGCAGCTACACGGAGATGTCAAAACTCCAGAATACTCGTCTACTTGCGGGGAAGACGCGAGGGGAAGCTCAAGGAGCTGATTCACGCTAATAAAATATTGATCGAGCTCTTCTTTTCTGTCTTGAAAAGTTGGCTCTTCATGACCTTCATGACCAGCTAATCTTTTTCCCAACTCGGACCACGTAGACAACGCAGGACAGAATATTGGATAGTCGCGTGGACCCTCTCATGGATATCATATTCATCACGAATTTTCCACCACATGGCCACTGACGCTGAGCGAAAGGGAGGACAGCTCGTCTCCACTCGGACTTTTGCAAAATCTTTGATTATGTTTGTGCTGTCTGATTGGACGCTGACGAATCGCATGACCTGCCGTTGCCCGAACGCAGTTTTGGAGTCCCTCCAGCCATCCCTCCAGGATCTCTCGACGCTAACACAGAGCATATCATCTATCACATGCACGACCTCACGTCGACGTATGAGGCATCACTAGCTGCCGCAACGTCACCCCACCTTCCTTCAACACCCTCGCGCTCTGCGCGTCCATCGAATAGTTCAAGTTGTACACAACCTCTTTGACGCCTGTTTGCACGATCTTGACGGAGCATCGGAGGCACGGACATCTGGCATAACAAACCGTGAGGGGGGTTTCAGGACAGGAAGGAAAGGGCCTTACGTGTTGCAATATAGGATGGCGTCTTCGCCTACCCTCTCTCTGCCAGCTTCAAGTAACGCGTTCTCTTCGGCGTGCAGGCATAGACATTCGTTGACTACGGGAGAAACGAACTTGATCGTCAGCAACATTCGACGATACTGGACCATCCGATCCTGGTAATTCGAAAGCCCGAGGACAACTTACGCGCTTCACCGCCCTTGGCAGATCCATTACACCGTTGACATCCACCTTCATTGCAGTTTGTCAATCCTCTCGGAGTACCATTGTACCCCGTCGATAGAATCCTTTTCGAGCGGACCAGAAGAGCACCCACGCGGCGCTTCATGCAGTTTGACCGCAGAGATGCTAGTGACGCCAAGGTCTGGAGAGGAAGGGCATAAATCAGAACTGAGGGCTAGGGAAGCGTGGCAGAAGGCCATACCATGAAATACGTGTCCCATCCTGGCCGCAGCCGTTCCCCATCGACAAGGTTCAAGTCCTCCAGATATTCTTCCAGTTCCTGTACGCTCGCGAAATTGTTCATGACCGACAGATGAGCATACGCCAGGGCATGTTTCAGCCCTGAGCTCGTCTGTCGGGTAGCACTGCCGGATTTGGGTGAGATGGATGGTGGGATCTCGACGCAAGTGTCGGCCGACAGCGTGTCCTGTCGTTGCGACTTTCGGGGAAGGGCGGACAGGTGGTCCATGAGCGTGTCGTGATCGGCGATGAACTGTTCAAGGTTCAACGACGTTCCGTTCCTAGTCGCTCTAGGTAATGCACACGGATTAGATCGGACCATTGATGCAACATGGAATTACTCACTTTGCTTTCTCCCTCTCAAACCTAGTCATCAACGGTCCATCCACTCCGACAAGCAAGAAAAACGGTCGTTTCACAAACCGCTGGATATCTTCTGCGCATTGAAGGTCGATAGTGACGTAGTGCGTACGCCAGGTCTTGGTGACCGAGTTGAGCAGTTTGTCAACGCTTGAGAAGAGAAGAGGTTCGGCGGAACCGGGGGTCATGCCTATTTCGTTGATTTGTAGTCCGTTTATATCCGGGAGCTGTGAAGGCGACATCAGATCCAGAAGGGAATCTCACAACATCTCACTCACGTTATCGGACTCAGCCATGGGCTCTTGCTCTTCAGGCGAGTTCGCGCCATCTTCCAGGGTCTGCGCAAGACCAATCCGCCTAAACCCATGCCGCGAGATCAGGTACTGCGCAATGGTGTTCTTCCCTGAACTCGGCGTGCCGATGAGCGCGATAAACATTGTGAGTGAATGGTAGTCCTGTGTTGATGGCTGCTGGTTTTGATACCGATCAAAGCGGAGCAAGATACAGGATGAAAGGAGGAGAATCGTCTAACAAAGGCCCAAAAGTTGCGATAGGCAAATGTCTCACCGCAACGCGTCGACGCGTGAAACCAGTTGGTAAAGATCTCCTTGTACGCTGGTAATTGTACTGGATGAGGCTATAGACACACCTCCTGCTCGTTGCATGCAGTAGCTATTCATGCTTGCACGACATAGAAATAAACAACGCGATACAAGGCGAAATATCGGAAAGAGGAGGTAGCATAGGCAATTCCTCGCCTTTCAGAGAAGTTGCCGATCTACATGTACATATGCACCGCTTTGTCTCCGGACTATATCGCCTAGCATCGTCCACTTCACAAGAGTAGCCTTCCATTTAAACCCGTTGTGTCCACCCTGGCAGACATCCAGCGTCGTCGCGTTGCCGAAGCTCGTTGAATAGCGGTCGAGACGGTGCAATGCTACGTACAGCCTTATGGGCGGGAAGTCGACTGGCGGAGCAAACTTGAGATTGAATACTATTCGCTGTGCTCAACGGGTGCTAAGCGCCCTGACGAGTGCAAGCAGTGTCAGAGCTCATCGCTGCCCGACGATGGATCCTACTCACCGAGATACGAAATATCATCCGGCACGTAGCTGTCCGGACTGAACATCTTTAAGGTCGAGTGCTCGACATCGCAGCCGTCAAAGAGCGACCATTGATGCTGCGAGCTAGCTGAAACCTAAGAAGTACCCCAGGTAAGCGGAAAGGCAGAAGATGCGGAAAGTCAGCTTGATCAACAGCGTAATATCACAATTCTCACAACGTCCCTCAGCAGAAGAAATGGCTCACCTGAGAAACGACAGCGATTCCCACAGCCGCCTTCGCGTCAAACCTCTAGCCTCTAGCCTCATGACCAGACACGACGCCGCGGTCCGCGGCATGCCCATACTCCCGCTCACTTCTTCTTCCCCCATTCCTTCTTCGCCTTCGCATACACCTCATCCCCCTCGATCCGCTTCAAACACGCCTCGAATATCTTTGCGCCCTTGAGCTTGGACTCGTCCGCCACTTTTCCCGTCCGTTTCATTTCTTCGCCAGTCGTCTTGTCGTATTTCCTTCCGCCCGGTCGGAGAGCGTAGCGGAGGGATCTCGTGCGGCCCATTTGAATGAATTTGCGTGTCACGTCCATGCTACGGAAGCAAGAGTCAGGCCTCAGACTTTGACGGAAGCGAGAGAAAGGATGGTGGCTGACCCAACGAAGTCTGCATTGTCCCTATAGCACGAAGAGCATGACGGGTCAGCTTCTGACCCCTCGAATTGTATCCCCTTCTCCGTACTCACCTGAACCCCTCAAACCTCTCATAGAGCTCCACCGAACTCCTCCTCGCCGTCGCCTCATCCTTAAACCTCCACAGCACCTTCAACTCGTTCGAATACGGCTGCGTCTTGAACACGTTCATTTCGCCTCGCAGAATCTTGTACAGTTCCGGATGGGCGCGGTAATCGATGTCCCGGGGGTCTGTGGCCGTTGCTGTGGCTTCGGAAGGGGAGACGGCGCGGAGCGGAGAGGGGGATCGCGGTTCTGGTTTGACGGTCGTGTGTGCGACTGCTGGATGGCTAGTGTGCGACGAGGATTTCTTGCTGGGTGTCATGGCGAAAGAGGTGATTGTACGACTGGTGTGACTTAGTGGCGGCCAGCCAGGCAATCCGACTGTTGGCCTGACAGACGTGCAGCATACGTTCATCGACCTGGAGCTCATACGGACGGACCGATGCATGAGGCGGTAGCATTCCGAGAATGACGTCTTGTCGGTTAGTTGATATTTTCGAAGTGGAGTCTTCGCCACGTCATGCACCTAGTACAGCTCCGCAGCTCCGCGCAACTTGGGATGACGATGGAAGGGCGTCCACTCGCTCGAATCCACTGTTCATGAAGGCATCACCGACAGCTCGGCCAGAGGGATCAAGGTCAGCGCGATAGCTGATTAGCAGAGGAAGATAAAGTTCGATCGACGCAGAAACGTCGGTCAGAAAGCTCCTCGACAGGTCCGGCACGGTCGAAGCTGTACCCCGTCCAAAGAGCTATCAGAAGACCCTTCGGGTCCTAGTTGTGCGGGCCAGTCGTTCGCAACTCCTTGTACAAGATCGGAATGCGGTGTAGAATTGGTTGTGGCACCGACTGTGCTGCAGGATATCGTACGATTCTGAGGATCGTCGCGGCCCGGACTTGTTATAGCGTCGACTCAAGTATCACCGGGAGTTTACAGGCTTGCAGAGAGCTGTGCTGACAGCGGTGCGTCTGACCAGAGGACTCTCCTTCATGATCCATATATCAGCTCATATATCCATATGTTACATACCAGCGATACCAGCGATACCGTTTTGTCGATACAGCAGTCAGACCCCGTGATCTGCCAAGTGTGACGGCTTGAAACGAGGCCCTCTCCCTGCCGCTGCACATGCCCCCTGGTATGAGGTGGCCTCCACTCGGGCTGACTGGAACCGAAGCGAATCACCAGAAAGAAGATGAATGAACAAACACTACTTTCATTTCCGGGCTGGTCTTGGCCTATCGATTGCGGCGAGCGAGTTGAGCTAGTGATCGCAGTCAGGGCAAGGAGAACGTTAGGATCGTACCCTCTTTTGTGTTTATACTAGAGTTGTGAGCGGTGTGAGCAAGGCCTTCGTGGGGTATAGCAACGTCTGTTCATTCAGCATTCGGTCATTCACCATTCGGCCCGGGTCGTCAAAGTCAGCATATCGCCTGAAACGCGTCGAACTCCCGCAGCATCCTCCGCCGCATCGCCGTCAACGTTCATAGACGACTGCTATCGCGATCGCAAACGAGCCTTGGGCCCTGCTGTCCCTATAACATCCCTCCCATCCGACGTACTGCTCCTCCGAATCCTCTGCAACCAGCTTTGCAATCCCAGCAGTCACCACCGTCAACCGACATAGCCGAAAGTCTATCAGTAAAGGTGCCGCACAGGGCGGAGCCGAGACAAAGTTGAAACGTCGGATACTGGAGCGATATTCTTTGCGACGTCATATTCAACAATTTCCCGCGCGTCCATCAAGGCAGGAAGGACTTTTATCAATAACAAGGTTGATCGCTTCATCAATTCGTGTACACAGACAGCAAAGCAACAACTTGGAGATAGATCTCGGTCGTACTTTCGACTTGGGTATAGGCAAGCGACAACGACACCCAAAGGAAAACATGCAGCGATTCTCGCTGTCAACGGTGCTCAGCACGCTCGTTTGGCTGTCAACATACAGTCACGCACTCCAATACTACGTTAGCAATCCCGCTCAGTGTCAACCGCTCAACTTGACGTGGAGCGATGCCAAAGGTCAACTGCATATCCTCATCCAGCCAGTATGTTCCAGTCTGATCGGCGCGTGTATCTGTGAATTGAAATCTTTCTGTATAGGTGGAATCAACGACACAAGGCTTCATCCAGAACTTTACGCTTCCATCGACAGCGACTTCGCCGTACTCATGGACCAACTTTACGCAGCCTGCGGGTTTGAACTTTGTCGCCGTCATGTGGGACGACGATGGATACGGCGCGACAGGAGTGACGGACGTCTTGAGTGAGTCGCCTCTTTGTCATTCTCGTCCAGACGGAAAGCTGATGCATGATTCCCTTCAGCCGTGGGGTCTTCGATTGATGATTCATGTGTTCGAGCGTGAGCAGAATGCATCGCTACAGAAGAGAATCTGCCATTGATCTTTTCGCATTACAGACCTGGATCCGTCCTCCCCGACTTCTTCTTCTACACCTCGACCGAGAACCCAGGACAATGCTCAAACCTCGACATCACATGGCAATCGACCTACACACCGCCCGCCTATATTGTCGGTATGATTCCCGGAGGAGATGTTTGGGACATCCATTCCATCCCGAACAGCGGGACCACGGCGTACACATGGAGGGTCAATGTCAGAGAGGGGACGAGGATGTTGCTGTCGATGCCGGATGCGGGACCGATCGGCACGGGAGGAAGGTACGTACTTTACGGTTCTCCTGCGGTGGAACGCTGTTGATCTCGATCTTTCGCGTAGCACTCCACTCTGGACCGTCGGCGGCGGTGATTCCAGCTGTCTCAGTAACAACAGTCCCGCATCAATCACCACGTCCGCGTCGCCATCACAAACGGATGGATCCTCTGCGACGCCAAGTGTATCCGGAATCGGAGGAGGAGGAGGTCGAGCGTACGTTCAAGTCGATCCTGTGCGGAGCGTATCTGATTCTAAGTCTTGACTACAGCTCATCCGGCTCGGACAAGTCCAGCGGCGGTGGGAGCGGTGGTAGCTCGTCCAGCGGCACGAACATCGGCGCAATCGTCGGAGGAGTAGTGGGTGGTGTCGCCGCACTCGTCATCCTCGCTCTGGTACTCTTGCTTTTGCGACGACGGAGAAGGCGCCAAAACGCACCTATGGTCATCGGCAGCACCAACAAGGCATCCGGCGGCATGTTCGATCGAAGTCGTCGCAACACTCAGGCGGATATGGATCTCTTGGGTGCAGGGGAAGATGCGCAGGGACGGCCGAGCCAGGAATACCTGCACACCGCAAATGACGATTCACCAGGAAGCTATGAGCCGCAACCGTACCTTGGCGGATTCCCGTATCCTCAACAGGCGCAAACGTCTTCCGGCGCTCCGGGCACGCGCACAAGTTACGAAAGTCAAACGAACAGCGAGATGGTGGCGAGCAGGTCGAGCCGACCTCAGTCCTTTGGTCTGGTCGACTTTGGGCATTCGAATCCTGCTGCCGCAACAGGCGCCGGAGTTGCTGGAATGACATCGATCGGATCAGTCACGACAGGATCGCCACAGCTGCCGACGAGTCCGTTACCCATCGCCTCGATGTACGGTTCGCCAAACAATCTGAGCAACCCAATGCTGGGTTCATCAGAAGGGCCGGCGCGATCGAATTCGACTAGAAAAAGGCGTCCCCCTCAGAACTTGGGACCTGATGGCAGGCCTGCCACTCGGTTCGTGCTGCACCAGGATGCAGGCGAGATCGAGGATGCAGGGCCGGAGGAGGTAACAGAGGGCGACGTTGTGTGAGTTCAGACTCCGTCGGTACATCCCCTGGAGCTCAGCTGATAGGTGTTCGCGTTCATAGGGAAATGCCTCCTAGATATGACGAGGTCCGCCCTGGAGCGAAGGCGTCGGTTGAAAATCTCGCCAGCAGGTGAAGCGCATTTTCGGACAAAAGGCAAATATGGACTTTTCCTTCTCTCTTGATGTACGTTGCCGAGACCTCATACACGTGGGAGCGTACGTCGGAGTTCAGAGGACATGTAATCCTCTCTTTATAATTGTTGTATTCTTCGGCGTTTGAGGATTAGACTGATGGACATGCACTCTGATACAGTTGTCATCTATATAACGCAGAATCTGCTGGACTACAGAGAAGCAGCTGCGTCCGTCAATGTAGCATTTCCGCTGTGAAGGCAATATCAAGTCAGCACTGTCCGGCTCCCCCTTCAGTGCACACACCTTCGTTCGTCTGGACGCTCTTGTCCATCCTCGTCGCAAACAGCTTGGGATACACAAATCCTTGATCGTATTCTCGCATCACCTCGGCATTGAGCGTCATCCTGTCCTTGACGAGCCATTGATACTGGTTGATCAAGAGAGCGAGGTGTGCGGTGAGGAGGGCGAGAATGAACGGGACCAAGAAGTAGTGGTCTGGGTAGAAGAGCTGGGCGATGATGACATGCAACGGGGAAAAGTAGCTGCGGCGGAGCAGGTGAGTTTATGAGGATGATCTATTTCCAGGGGGGCTTACCTGAAGAAGACGACGGAAAAGTCACTGGGATCCCAAATGTTCAAAACCTGCATCGTGTCTCCATGCTTGCGCCCCTTGACTCCAGACCCCGTACCATCGCCCGCCTCAAGGTGCTGCCCGTTCACGAAACGCCATATCACCGAGGGCGAGAGGTAGTATCTGTGTTCGTCGTTCAAAATCCCGTCAGAAGCGCCGATATACCCAGAGCAGAAGAACGGACCTGGCAAAAGCCCACAGCTTGGCTTTTCGGGATTCTGGAACTTCTTCCGCTTCACCTAACTCGGGTTTCGGCACCGTCTTTGCGTGTGGCGAGTCCACCGGGGTCTGATAGGGAATGCGATGAGCGTCTTGACGATCTCCAGGACCGAGTGGAGAAGCGGGACATGCCGTTCTGTATCGTAGGTCATATCGCCTGTACGAGTTGAACAGGTACCAGGCATTCACGGCGGCAATCGCGAACATGATGAGGAAATAGATCCAGCTCTGATACGATCAATCCATCAGCGCAGGTGCGAAATGGCATGCGCGACGATGACTCACCCCAGACACACTAACAACACCTCGCCGACCTGCATTCTCCTGAACCCGTTCAAATCTCTCCAAATTCCCACGACTGATCTCCTCTGGCGTCTTGAACACATCGTCCCAATCCGCATCGGCGTTCTTTCCCAGGCCTCGTCTGCGCCGTGTTCGAGGTTCTAGGAAGAGGGGCGCGCGAACGAGAAAGTGTAGGATGTGTAGGAAGAGCGCGAGGGGAAGGGCGGTGTGCGGCGGAAGTGCGAATGAGTCGGGGAGATATTGATCTGCGATGTCTGCCGGTAGATGAGAGATCCTGCGAGCGGCGAGATGAGCATAGGAGACGGCGCCGATGTCTCGCGCTTACCGATCCCACAATGACCGCTTCCTGACCACGCCTCGGCGTCTCACAGGCGTCGCTTGCGGCGTCGCCCCTTTCCCCAGCAAGCTCGCCAGCTGTCTCTTGACCTTCCCCACGGGCGTCTGCGGTCCTTGATACACGCTCACCACAACGCCATCCGAGTCGCTCGTCTTGACTTCTCCCAAACTGTTGCTCTCCGAACGTCGTTCCTGTGCGGCTCGACGACTGCCTTCGATGTCGAATGGGATGATGGTGCTTCGCGAGATCTGAGATGGCGAATCGGGGGAGTAGTACGGCGATCCGGGTGTAGGAGCGAGGGATAGACGGGAACGAGAACGGGTGATTGGTGTTGTAAGAGCGGCGACGTGGCTATTTGTCGGTGTCTGTGGTGCTCGTTCCGATGACGGTGTCGATGTTTGCGTTCCAGTCGATGTAGCGTATACCGGCGTCGCATGGATCGTAGCTCTCGGTAATCGCTTCCTCACGGGCGACGCCTCGACCTGCTCCTCAGGTGCTTCATCGCCAAATGTCGTGCTGCGTGACAAGGACGATTTGCCATGTAACGGCGTCGGTGTGCCGAGAAGACGAGTTGACGGCGACTCGACACCGGGACTTCGAGCAGCGGGGAGAGACTGACGTGGTCTCGCGAATGGTTTGAGTGGTGCCATGCTGAGCTTGTTCCAGGACTGACAGAAAAGTAGCAACCCGTAGATCCTCGTTCAACTTGTCGCCGTCATCCACCTCGCGCTTCTTGCGAGTGATCGAACACGCGCTTTACCCGGCTTGTTCACCTCTTCCTCTGATCTGCTTCAACATCTCGTGTGTCGGTATACAACGATGGCCTCGAGTCCAGCACTGACGCCAACAGCTTCACAAGTCAACTTTGCAGACCTCCAGACCCAACCACCGACGCCAGCAACAGACCCCCAGGCCCAGCTTCGTCGTGATGTCGAACGCAAGCTCCTCGAGACGTGTCACTTGCTGTTCGAGATGGAGGTCACCGCGGGAAACGTGATGCCTGGACGAGAGGATGCCATGGTAGAGATCGTGTGAGCTACCTTCCCTTGAACAAAGTTTCGCATCAGCTTATTTCCGTCCTAGAGATCAAGTGGCCGCACGGTACGCCGAGCTATCCAACATGGGCTCCCAAATGACGGATCAAGTCCTCGGCGAAGCACTCGTGTAGGTCCGTTCTTTGCCCACAGCGGTTCCGCCACTCATGCGAAAGATCAAACAGTGAAATCGATGCCACTCGCAATCCACACTTCGTCACACGGAAGTACCTCAACGCAGCACTCGGCACGAATCAGTTCCACAACGCAAAGTATCAAGCAATATCGGTACGTGCACTGTCCGCATCTGACCGTCATGGACTAATTCATTGCGTCTCTAGTCGTACCACGATATGCTCTCGTCAGCCTTGACCGCCGCGTTCCCCGACATGGCAGACGAGTTGACAACTCTCCGTCCCGTCCCCGAGATTCCGGTAGCGGCCGACGTGAAACCGGCGGAGGCAGGGGAGGACGTGAAGATGGATGGAGAATTAGCATAGCACTACGGCGTGGAAAAACTCGACGCAAGGACGTTTACGCAAAATGTATCGATAGATGTAACATCACGTTGTATAACCGTAACCTACACTACTTTGCCCATGGGGCTTTTGTTGCTTCGCTCTCTACCTTGCCCACGTCCCTCGGATGACTCGTATTCCCTTTTCGCGCGCCCAGCGCAATATTCGGGCCCCATGTGATCTCACTCAAGAACAAATGCTGCACCACCACGCGTTTCCCTAGTACCTCCTCGGCATACATCTTGAGCAATCCCTTGTGGATCTTTTTAAAGTTTGGCATTGTGGTGGACAGCGAGTTGAGGAGTGGCTACGGATGAAGGAGAATATGAGCTTCGCTATCAGCGTCCGACTCAGGTGCGGGCACGTACGGAATGTTCAAAGAATGGACCGGTCTTGAACTCGAATATACGCTGCAACGAGATCGTCCATAGGTCCTTCACCACGACTGATCCGTGCTCTTTTGCTGCACGCCTCGCATTCTCCAGCGCTTGTTGTGGCGTAACGTCCATTCCTGCGATGAACGACAAGTCAGAGGTGTCTGTAACAAGCGATCCACAGCGACATACCCAGGAGCTGCGCTGATCCCCAGACATAGGGGAGGAAACAGTAATCGTCCAATCCCCAGACGCCATGTGAGCCCGCGGGTTCCAAGCGGTACTTTTTCTGCAGGCCCGTCACCAAGGACAGATATCTACTCCTCAAAGATCAGCTGACGGTGGTCGTACTTCAACGCGAACCATAAACATACCTCGGAAACACCCGTAACACCAGATCATCCGCCTCCTTCTCCCCTTCCGCGCCTGTACCAACGTATCCCATCTGAACCATCGTGAATAAGGCGAGCACAAAGCTCAGCTCGTGGCCTGATCCGTAGTCGAGGCGAACGGGGTGTCCGAATGCGTGGGATTGGAGGAGGAGAGGGAGGATTTGGGTTGTGACTTCTGGTGGTGTGGGGAGTGCTGAGGGGAGTCGCTGTATAGACGGTCAGAATGGGTCGCATATGAGGAGCAAGACGTACCTCTTCTACTAGGGCGATGTATTTCCGGAATGCTCGATTTCCGAAGCGCTGGGTTTCCGGATAAAGCTCGACCTCGTCCGACCACTGTTCCATCGTCTTCAACAGCAGCAGAATCTTGCGGATCCGCTACACAAGGAAGCCATCAGTGACAGCTTTGGCAAGGGCGATAACCTGCATACCTCGCTACACCCTTCTTCCGCGACATCCCCTTCCACAATCTCCTTCCCCACGATTCGCTCTGCACGTCGCTCGATCCAGCTGAAGAATGCGCGGTACCCGGACGAGTGTTTCCATGCGAGGACGTCATCTTCTGTTTGAATGCGCTGCATGGCGGACGGTGGCGTGTAGTCTATGCTGCTGTGAAGCTGCAAGGAATGCTTGACTTGTCAATCGGTTACAGTAGTGTCGACTCGTCATAAACGGGGAAAGCGATCGAGACGCGTTTCATAATGGATCCGCTCGGGTTTCACGCTCATCATCGGGGCAGTTCAAACATCGACAACCAGGGTCAACAAGTTCCCCAGATCATCGGTGAAAAGCTGGAATACCTCAGAAGAAGCGAAGAAATTGCTCAGAAAAGAGCATCGTCGCCGCTCTCCCTGGCGAGAAGACCGTTCTCGGTCCCGGCCCAGCAGGGCATGTCCTCGGCGCGGATTTTACGTTCCGGCACTCGAGAAGTCTAACACCGAGATCCTCGAACGGCACGTTGCCCTCCAGCGCTTCGGAGAAGTAGGCGTACCTCTGCCGTTGTCTGATGCCCAAAGCCCGAGGTGAGTGGTGTCCAAGGGGAATGTCGCGGCGAATGCTGATCCCTCTTCAGCCTTTTACAACAGGTTTCTCCTCTCTCTCTCCGTCTTCTTGTCTCGGTGCCTCCATCCTCTAGTCTGTGCAGTCGTGAGTGATTTCTGTCCTGTACTTCTTCTCCCCGACACCCATTCCTATCGCAGACAAAGTGGTGTTCGAAACCGTCTCCTGGATGATGGCATCCTGTTCTTGAGCCACCGCGTGGTTTCGACCCCTGTCCAATCCTTCAGCACGACGAAGAGATCCGTCATGCTACTTCACCCTCACATCGGCTTTGGTCGGTGATTCCATCAGGCGGCTCGACAAGAATCATCAATTTCGCCCTTGTCGGCACCTCCGATGGCAATACGTGGTGATCGCTTTTCCTTTCGACTACTCGGTTGACGTGTTGACCAACGACATCGACTTTCCTGCCATCAACGATGATAATGGCGAACTAACCGGCATAACGTTACCGTCGGAGTGGCAATGGATGTCACCACACTCGAACAGAAAGAATTGCCCTCGACTGGTTGATGACACTGGTTTCGTCACCCTGGAGAAGCTTGTCTTGTCGCGGGGAACATCATGCTACCCAGCGAGATCACGGTGACCGAGCGGCCCGGTAGAGACATCGTTCAAGACGCCATCGACCGGATGGGCCTAGAGGCCTTCAAGGCCGACGTCGAGCAGCGAATGGGACACAAGCTCAAATCAGCTCGATCGCGCAAATTCGGAAACGACACGGACAACCACGGACGGATGGATACAACGGCAAGTGGCATCTCACCATGTTTAGCGAGAGCGATCGAGTCGAGGAGAATCAGCATCACCACTTCAAGCCCGGTCTGCGCGAAGTTGCCTCCGTTAACATGTGGCTTCCTTCTGACCGCCAACCAGCACTTTACGCTTTCCGATGTCGTCGAGGGGGACGTGCCAGAGATGAAGCCACTGCTCGCTAAGTGAAAGCCCAACAAGATCGACCACACCGCTTCGCGTTCGTCATCATCCGTACGTATCGATCTACCTGCCTGCGGTCTTGCGACGGTCGATTCGGAACGATGCTTGCCGGTGTCTGTTGGCAAGGTGGAGAGAATCTGCAAACAGAATGTTCTCCGAAACGGCTCGAGTGTGATGCAGAAGACTAGCTGGCCCAACGTAAGTAATCCGGTGTGCCAACCGTTGTTCCCCGCTAATCTCCTTCCTTACAGGGTTGCGCCCGTCCATGGCTAGTCGGAGTAGCGTACGTCAGAAGAGCCCCGGGCACCTACCCAATGATGCTGGTTGGAGGTTACCACGGTCAACGTCTCAGCAAACCGTTCAAGGAGTTCGTGACTGAGCCAAAGATCTTGGGAGATTATGCACGGGATGGCCGAGCGTTCTACATGGAACGCAGCGAAGGCGAACACTCTAGTGACTGGACGATCCGAGCCGACTACACCAAGCCGACGTTGACTGGCAAATCGTTCTACGACTAGCGCCGCAAATACCAGGACGGGGCGGACTCGATCCTGCTGTTCGAGCGTGTGAGTCCGCCGGGTGTTGCTGGGCTGCGAGATGCTGATTCAAGGTTTCAGCTATGGAGGCTGCGTTGACGATGCACAGTCCAGGATCGCAAAACCGTGCAATCGTCCGTTGTGTGATCGCGCCTTTTACCGCCTGGATATCAGGTACGAAGTCTTTCGCTCTTGCCAACACGTCCTAACCCATTTGATACATCCGACATCAGGCCGCACACCAGCGAAGACCACGTGGATCACTGTTGGCACTGAGGAAGGTGTTAGGGGATTAGGAAAGGTGTTAGGGGCTCAACGACGAAACCGTTCAAGGTGGACGCAGGGGTGAGCTCATCGCCGTCGAATATGTAAGGTGAGTATCGCGTCGCTTCCATTACCCTAGCCGACCGCTAACCCTTCCGTTCCTCGTCTTTTGTCATCGTCTCAGACAGGTTCGCTACGCAAGTTGTAATAATCAGTCAAGAATACAATGACGATCAAGAATTTCAACGCAAAATCTTTCAGTTTTACAAAAGTGAATGTCCATGGGCTCCATCGGGCTGAGGTTGTGTCGCTGCAGCAGGGAGCCGTCTTCTTGGTGTCATGAGCAGGGAGCGGTCTTGTTGGTGTCATGAGGTATGGCGTGTCGGTGGACTACCCGGGTATCAGCCGTGAGTTCATGTCTCCGATTCTAGAATCCGAAGACGAATCGGTCTTCGATCGGTCGCGGTTCGTCGACGTTCGGGCGCAAGTTGGCAATGTTCCAGCGGCTGATTTTGGTCGACAAAACTCGCTCCAACGTCTTCTCCAGCGAAGCTGTCAACCTCTCGCAGATATCGAGATGCTCGATGCCAAACGTAGCTAGGATCCAATTCTGCACCTCGTCTTCGACGAAAATCTCCATTGTGACCTGCGGAACGCTCACGTTCTTCTCGTGATCCCACAGACTCAGCTTCTCGACCGCGCGGCAATATGCGGGTCGCATCCCCATGAACAGAGTTGTCACGAGATCCGGAGGAGGAAGGGATCCGTCTTCGTCGAGCTCGACTTGGAACAGGACGCGGACTTGAATCGCACTGGGACTGAGGTTGTAGGCTTTGGCCAGCTAATGAAATGGATGTGCTCATCAGATACCTGCCGTACGAGGATCCCGACTCCTACTCACCGCTTGAATGACTTTCTGCGTCGTTTGTAGGCTGCAAATTCCGACGATATTCAGTTCAGGTCTGGGATTTCCTGCAGTCCATTGATCTGCGTCTTTAGCAGGATCCCAAGCATTCCCCAATGCGCAGAGTAGCACCGCAAGCATCTTCTGCACCACCTTGATCCCTCCATCGAGCACCATCAGGTCATCGTCCAGGTGCCAGATCCAGTTCCTGCAGACTAGCTTGAAACTCGGCGATTCCGTCTTATGCAACGGGGCGCATCGGAACGTTTCACCATCGCGGGGAAGCAAGAAACGAACATGTACGGGAGCGTGAGAGTCCGCCGCGAACGTTCCATCGATGAGCCTGGCGAGGTCTGCCGCCTGATCCATGTCGAACAAGCTTGACGCAGGATCTCTGCAAACCCCCAGAGAAATGTCCATGCATAGCTCCCACTCCTCTTCGTTGTCGTTTTCAGGCAAGGGTTCTTCGAAGACCACCTGTTCCCAGTAGACGACGGACTTGAGGGCGTGTGATTCGTTGAGGTGCTGGGGCTGAAGCGAGGGCCAGGTCTCGGCGAGGGCTGCGTGCGTGGCGACACGATCTGGAAGAACGAGGTGTCTAAGACAAGAACATGTCCAGCGTTAGAATATTAGATCATGCATACCCCTGCGCCACCGCCGCTTACTCTATCTGTTCAGCTCCAGGGGCCAGAGCGAAATCTTCCAGCCCAGCGACGCCGTCTCCTCGGACCACTGCGAATCGCTTTCGAGACAGGGCAAGTGCGTCCTTGGTCCTCTTGCTAGACCGGACCAGAGCCTCGTAAGTTCCATACTGCTTGTCCTGAAGAAGGAATTCCCCGATGCAGACTAGCAACTCCACCGGTAGGCGAGGTCCGTCGCTGAGAGGGAGTTCGGCAACAGCTGCGAGCGTGTCCATCATGTGGATCCGGCTTTGAATGAGTGTGGCTGTGAAAAGAGTGTCTGGGGAAAGGAAGGTGGCAGGGAAGCTTGGAGGGGAAGCTTGAGGAAACTATCTGACACATGCAACCATCTACAGACAGATACCATCTAAGGGATAGACTGTTTTGTCCCTTCCCCGCTGCGCAAGCTCCTCGACGATTGGTGAAAAATTAGCCTGTCACGTGAGGCTTGATGCGAATGGTTGTATACAGAGGTACTACTATCACAGATGGACTGGTGAACCTTTTACCCATCGTCGCCGTGGCTTGGCGGTAGTAATCTCCTCCTGAATGAAATCGAACCTGTTCAAGTTATGTCGGGGTTCTATGTTCGATTCCGTTCAGCAGAAAAGACTTTCGCCCTTAAAAGCTTAAGTTGTGGAGGTATTGCCATGCTGAAGACTCTCGCAACTGTCATTGACGGCTGTTTATCCCTTCGGGGGTTCTCAGAGCGTAGGTTTGAAGCAGTCAAGTGAACTGAAGCATTGCGTTCTGTGATGCCAAGTTCGCTCGTGTTGATCTCTGTACCGAACGTAAGATAGGCTGAAATAAAGGTCGATCAAACATGAAGTGCCCCGTACAGAGTCATCATGGGAGTCACAGCAGTGGTGGGCCCATCCCCTTTCCCTTCCCTTCCTCTCTTTTTGCATGAATCGTTGTCGTCAACCCCAAACCCGATGCTTGTACGGGCCATCGCCTTGGGGACTTTAAACAGCTCTTTCAAGACTCTTCATTCTTCATTCCTCTTCATGATTCACTCCTTTTTTGGATCCGTGAAACACGACTCCCCGTTCGCGTCTCAAGCGTCTCAAGCTCGAGTCATCGGTTGTGAACAGTTTGAGCGTCTCTCTCTCTCCTTGGACTGCTTTTTCACCTCTTGCCTAGCGTTTCATAGCGGCCTTGAGGCCTATGAAGCATGTCGGCTACCGGATTCGTACGCAAGCTACGTCCTACCAAACCGGCCGACATCACACCCGCCGTCGCACTCGCCTCGCCCAGATTTACGGATATACAATTCCCTACGAAGAGTCGTCAGCGCGACGTTCCATGACAGACGGATAGAAGGTGCATCGGGACAGGGGTACTGAAGGAGACTGAGAGATAAGATTGTTTTATTAAGTTTGATCGGATGTGAGTACGTGTCTGGATGTTTCTGGGGGCAGACGCGGATATCGACTTATCTTGCCGGATTGGCAGAATGAAACCGGTGAGATCCTCTAGAGTGTGCCTCTCAATCATGCACTGATTCTTTCGGCTCCCAGTGAATGTACATTTCCATCTATGGGGTACATCGGCAAATCTCCTTCTCCTGCCGGTCCACTCTTCGACCTGCATCACCAGCTACGACGTCGCACTCGCACACTTCCCAGTCTGGTGTCGCTCGACCTTGCGGCTTTCAACAGCAAGCAGGCACAAGCTTCTCAATATAGGCATTCCGCAGCAAATTGACGCCCACACTTCAAGACCAGACCGCACACGCTCGTTGATGCGCTCGCTTAGACGCCAATCTCTCTGCGTTCGGCTGTGAAGCGTTGACGACGAGTGAGAACTTTCATTGTGCAGTGGATTGGGAAACTGTATGACCCGGAACGCCGAAGCCAGCATGTAAGTGGAGTCATCGAAGGTCTCGAAGAGATGACAAGCTGATTGCGTTCGTTTTCTTAGATCGTTATCGCGATGGTGATCGGCGGCGCAGTTTGGCCTTCGCTATACCATGATACGCTGCCCAAAGATAATCGTTACTTTGTTACGATGGAGCTGGTCACCGTGCTCTTGGGCTTCCGGATCGATCCAGTCTATCAAGTCGGCTGTTTCGCAGTGATCACCAGTCTCGGCATCTGTAAGTCCAGAGCATTGGGAAATGACATCGATAGTCTGGCATCCGCTGATACTGTCCGCCTGCGCTCTCACAATGCATAGACGCCGCATACGTACGTCTGCCAGTGTTACCTCATCGTCCATCCACTGACTCTGTCTCTGCGCCGCAGACCGTCATCGCTCCTGGCAGACCGACTCCCACTCAAATCTGGTATCGGTCGTTGACCTCATCAAGGGAATAGACTTACAGACCCCATCCACCTTTGCTTCCCCGGTTGTAAAAACAGATACGGGATAATCTCGGTCTTCTGTTCCGAACCCAGTGAGATGCCAGTAACGTACATGGCCATTACTCTTCCGCTTACGACAAGGGACACACGTACGGCCATAAGGTCCGGCCCAATGGCCATCTTTGGCTTGAATCTCCTTGTGGAATTCGAATCTTTCTTACAGTTTCAGGCGGAGTAGTTGCGGCTGACGATTCTGGTGCACTCTACGATCGCACAGAGAGCCCAGGAGATCTGCGTCGACCGGATATCAGAAGTCATACCGTTTCGAGCGCTAGCCCTGATCGTACCTGCCCTCTTCACCCTGCTTCCACTCTTCGCGTCGCGGGTCTTCGGGGAATAGAGACTCGAATTGAAGCTATTCTTGCGAGCCGTTACCGACAACGGACGCCAACCCTCGAAATGCATCATCGCATTCAATTACTTCCAGAATCGAAAGGGTTACTGTGGCGGGGAGCGGGAAAGATGGAGAAAAAGAGCAAAGTGCATCATGATAGATCAATGGCACGGATTATAGGAGAACTTGTACCGGAGCCTCCCGCTCGGCCTTCAGTTATCTCGTACGATCGCTCCTGTTTCAGGATACTCCCGCCGAAAGAGAAACAACGCAATTGAACGCGAATAGTCGGACACGTACAGTATGTTTTCTTCGATTTACAAAATACGCTGAAACGCATGGCGATCTGGGCTGAGCTGCCTTGATGCATTGGTGATGGAGATCCTGCATATCCGACTGCATAGCTTCACGTAAGCGGGCGTCATCGAGCAGGAGCAATTACAACCTCGTGCAGCACGAAATGTAGATTCACATGTCAGAAGTGGGACTCGTGAGGCGACTGGTAGACGCAATTTTCGAGAATCTGTTTCAAGGAAATGTAACTTAAAGCGCATGATGTGAAACCTGAAGTTGACGAAGGCATGTTGTGTAGGTAGCTGTGCAGGCCCTAAGGCTCTTTCGCGTCCTTTGCATCGCCCTCAACCTAGCTTCGGTTCGCGACAAACGGACAAGAACTGCACATTAAGCGAGTAAGCTCCGCTGATCATTACTTTCCTCTTTCCATTCAGTATCGGAAGTTACTGAAACGGTACAAAGGAAAGATCACACGCTTTAAACGCAGGAAAAGACAAAATTTGAAGTCCTGTAGGCTGTGCAGCACAAGGCTATATAACCCTGGCCTGAACAGACAGCCTTCCCCTCTCACAACGCTTCTTGCCTGCATCGTCGATCTCTACTTCGAAAACATCCAGCAGTCTCGGTACCAGCCATGGATAATCATCAGAACAACGATGCAACAAAGCGACAAGAAGTTGCAGCAGCTGATTCAGCCGAAAAGCGACTTCCGAAAGGGGTAAGGCCGAAGGCGGCCAGATTTCTAGGACTCCGGAAGGAAAGCACTATTTCACCCAAATCGGTCAAGTTGCAGGGCAGAGCATCGGACTCCCGGCAGACCCAAGCGGGCGGGACGGGCTCGGAAAATGAGGACGGACTCACGGTGTAGAGATACAACCCTCCATAGTCAGTTCTTTTCTATATCTTTGTACAGTGTATACCCGAGAGAGCCTTATGTGA